>PVKH010036024.1:0-11656 GCA_004027955.1 Chaetophractus vellerosus
GAACCCAGGGCCTCCCATGTGGTAAACCGGAGCCCTACCAATTGAGCCACAGCTGGTTCCCTCACCCTCATTTTTGAAGGACAGTTTTGCTGGATACAGAATTCTTGGCTGGCGGTTTTTCTCTTTCAGTACCTTAAATACATCATACCACTTTTTTCTTACCTCCATGTTTTCTGATGAGTGGTTGGCTTCTAATCTTATTGATGTTCCCTTGTATGTGATGCTTTGCTTTTTCTCTTGCTGCTTTCAAAAATCTTCTCTTTATCTCTGATATTTGTCATTCTGAATAGTAGGTGTCTCAGAGTAGGTCTATTAGGATTTATTCTGTTTAGTGTGCATTGTATATCTTGGATATTGATATTTATGTCTTTCATAAGGGTTGGGAAGTTTTCAGTCATTATTTCCTCAAATATTCTTTCTGCTACTTTTCCAGTCTCTTCTCCTTCTGAGACACCAATAGTGCACACATATATACGTTAGAGGCACATAACAGTAGATTTGAATTGAAGACAGAATTAGTGATATTGAGGACAGAACATATGACCTGGAAAAGACAGGAGATCAGAAAGAGAAAAGAATGGAAAGAATAAATTTCCTGAGAACCTGTTTCATTCTTTCCAGTGCCCCAAGTTAAACCTATTCTTCCCTGTCCCTCCTCTCAGAACCTCTGGTGGCCACTGCCTTTATATCAATGTTACAGGTTCTTCCATTGCTAGAATAATAAGTCCGTAGTTGCATTTTGCCTTTATGTTGTTCATTTCTCAGTCTTGAGGATTTGGGGATGGTGATTCCCACTCTGTTTCTGATTGAGAGGGGTCTTAGTATCTGTGGATCTTTGAGCAATTCACTCAGCTGAAGCTCAGATTCAACATCAGTAGCATGAAACAATAGCCACCCAGCAAAGTAGTTATAAAGATTGAGGATGATCATCCAATATGTATTCTTTAAAAGATACCCAAATTTATGTGAATGCAAATTTATTTTATATTGATAGAGACAAATGTTTTATTGCTGAAATTTGCTATTTGGCAATTGATAATAGTGATCATCCCTTGAATGTTTGAGCATTCTTCTACAACAATGTTTCTCAAATGCTGGCAGTTTTGACTCCCAGGGTACATTTGGCAATGTTTGGAGACAGTTTGGATTTCTATGACTTCAGGGTGGGATTGTGGGGCGGGGGGTGGGGGGTGGTGGGGCAGGAAGGCTCTAATGCCATCTGGTAGGTAGAGGCCAGGGATGCTGTTAAACCTAAAGGCACATGGCAGACCCTTTCTGCCACCCCCACTCTAACAAAGAACAATCCAGTCAAAAATGTCAAGAGCGCCAAGGTTCAGAAACTGTGCTCTAAAATGTAGTCAGGACAGAGAAAATTGTCTGAGCAGTAAGTATGTTTCTTGACAAGTTGGCTTAGGGAGAAGTATGGTAAAGTAATAGTAGAACATCCTTGTGGCCTTAAGGGAACCCTAGAAAGAATTGTGTGGTGTGCTTAGCAAATATTCAGTCTTCTCCCTTTCCCACTGTGGATGTTTTTGCCTACCCCATTGATATTGGGTTTAGTTGGGTAGGACTTGCTTTGGCCAATGGGATATTCACACATATGATGCAGTAGAGGCTATAACTAGGTTTGCATGGTTTGGCTTACCTTTTATTCTCTTGCCTTTTGCTATGGAAATACTCCCTGTGTATCCTTTGGCCCAAGGACATAATAGACACTTAGAGGAGACCCAAACCAACACAAGCCAAGTCCAGCTGATGTGCAACCTGAAGCAAAGATCAGCCAAAATGCAGTGGGCCTGCAGACCTGTGAGCATGTATATAAATGCTAGTGTTGTAGGCCATTGAGTTTGGAGGTTTGTTATATGGTCTTATTGTAATGTAATACATGGTGTAATGAGAAGGCATCACTTATTAAGTCAACTGCATAGTCAGTGGACTTAAACAGGTAAGGAAATTCAGCAATTTGAATATTATAAAAAAAACAATACAATAGAAGGGAGATACGTATAATTACCAAGTGCCCTTAAAGATGCATTTGATATTTTCTATTTGAACATTGACAATATTTATCATATCTTGAATGTTTGAGCATTCTCTAAAACAGTGTGATCCATGAATATGGTTTCCGTAGTGACTATAATTTTTTTTACCAGTTGGATAATGGTTATGTAATTTTATGGGAAAGGGATCTAAAACATTCATTAGATTCTTAAAGAGGCTGAGGACTCCTTAACATCCCCACCCCCATCTAAGGACTTTTGATCCATGTAATTGATGCTACAAAATTTGCTTTCAGTTGGAACTTCCTGGAATGCCATTTCTCTGTTTTCTGTGATCCCACTATCCAACAAAACCTACTATCTTTTGCTCTCTGTTTCACAATACTTGTTTGTAACATATACTCATAGATTTGCAAGGCACAAGAACTTTGGGGGTAAAAATCATGACACTTGAGCCATCTGTTGTGGCATATGTGCAGCTATAGTTACTCAGTGTTTGGCAGTCTCATGATTCAGATTTAAAACTTGATTTGGGTAGAAAATAGGAACTGTGATAACTTAGCATTTAAATGTGTATCTGAGGTGAGTGAAAGGCCAAAATAAAGTGGTGAGAACCTGCTGGGTTGAGGTCAGGGGATGGGAGACTGGGGCATGGTCCATAGATCATATCTGCTTCATGAGCCAAGGAAGCTTCAAGAGGAATGGCTTCCCTTGGTAGCTTGTGGTAGACTTGACCTTTCCTAGGCTAGCTGTAGAACTATGACCACTGAGTCCATAATGACTTTTTTATGATTAAACTTTTTATATTGAGATAATTATCGAATCACATGTAGCTGTAAGAAACAATACAGAGACCCACATGTAGCCTTTACTCAGTTTCCCCAAAGGTAACATTTTACAAAACTGTAATCAGTATTACAACCAGGATATTGACATCGATATGGTCAAGACACAGAACATTTCCATCACCACAAAGATTCCTGTTTTACTCTTAATAGCCAAACACACTTTGCTCCTACCTATACGTGCTCCTTAACCCCTAGCAACTTCTAAATTCTTATGCATTTCTATAATGTTATCATTTCAAGAAGTTTATATAAATAGTTGCAGTAGGTAACCTTTTGAAATTTGCTTTTTTTTACTCAGCATAATTCTCTGGAGATTCATTCAGGTTGTTGGGAGTTTCAGGAGTTTGCTCCTTTTCATTGCAGAGTGGTAGTCCATTGTATGGCTGTACCACACACAGTTTAAAAACTATTCACCCATTGAAGGACACCTGAGTTGTTTCCAGTTTTTGGCAATTATGAATAAAGCAGCTATAAATGCTCATGTACAGGTTTTTGTGTGAGCATTAAGTTTTCATCTCTCTGGTATAAATGCTTAGGAGTATATTTGCAGGGCCATAAGATGCTAGTTGCATGTTTGGTTTTTTAAGAAATGGTCAAACTGTTTTCCGGAGTGACTGTGCCATTTTACATTCCTGCCAGTAATGCATGAAGGCTCCAATTTCTGTGCATGCTTGCCAGCATGTGATGGTTTCACTTTTTAATTTTTAGCTATTCTGATGGATGTGTAGTGATCTCATTGCAGCCTTAATTTTCATTTCTAATGTCTAATGATATTGAACACCTATTTATGCATTTATTTGCCATCTGTATTCACTCTTCAGTGAAATATCTGTTCATGTCTTTAGCATTTTCTAATAGAATTTTTTGTTCACTGTTGAGTTTTGAGATTTCTTTTTATATTATAAATACTAGTCTTTTGTTGGATGCATGGATCATGAATGTTTTCATCCAGAGTGTGGCTTGTCTTTTCATCTTTTTAGTTGGATCTTTCACAGATCAACAGTTTTTAATTTTGATGAAATCCAACTTATAAATTTTTCCTTCTGTAGATTGCGCTTTCGGTGTCAAGTCTAAAATCTCTTTGTCTAGTCATAGATCCTAAAGCTTTCCTTGGATGCTTTTTTCCCTAAAAAGTTTTATAGTTTTACATTTTACCTTTAAGTCCATGACCCATTCTGAGTTAATTTTTATGTGAGGTATGAGACATAAGTCTAAGTTCATTTTTTCTTATGTATATTTACTCCATCATCATTTGTTGAAAAAAATTATCTTTTCCCATTGAATTGCTTTGGCAAATATTTAAGAAAAACTTCATTGTACATATTTGCATGGTTCTATTTTAGATTCTTTACTCTGTTCCCTTGTCCTATGTGTTTGTCCCTCTTTAAATGCCGCAAGGTCTTGATTACTATAGATATACAGTTATTCCTTCCACATTGCAGGGGTTAGGGGCTCAGTGCCCACTGCGATCTGGAAAATCGGTATAAAAATATTTGCGTGGGCTAAAACTTTTTTTTTTTAATTTTCAAACCAGCCTTTGCTGGCCTAGAAATTGGTAGGGGTAGACACTTTACCATCATTTTTCCTTTCGGGAATCATATAAGGACTTAGCCTTTTCTTGTATAAATACGAGAGTCTACTGGAATGCCTTTTTTATAACAATCCTGCACCAAAAGAGTGTTGCACTTCCTGTGCGAGAGAGATGCTGGTGCTGCGATGTATGCAGGTGCTTTTCAGTTGGTGTAGCTGCAGCAGTGGCTTTGCAGGTTTCCTTCTCTGTTGTCCTGATCTGTCGACTCATTAATGCCATCATGGTGGCCAACCGTAGCAGCCATCTTGCCTGAGGAGACATGTCTAGTGATTCTACTTTTTCCTTCAAGTTCATCCCTTTCCTCTGTTCTTGGGAGCACTTTTCAAACCACTAGGAACAGTGCTTGGGACCCATGATTTTAATAGAGTTTTTGGCGTTTAAATGACACAAGATAAGAGAAACTCGGGAGGAAAAGAGTCACTGCGGGATCACTGAGAGATTGCAGTAAACACGCTTGGCCTCCCCAAGCCAGTGGGTAGAACTGCAGTTCTTTTACCAAAAATTTAATTTTAAGAAAAAAATTGTGTAGCTGTTCATTTGTTATTAAACAGTAAAATACATACTGTACAGGTATTATAATATGTAACAGTACACACATTTTATGCATTTATGAGTTACTAAACTTTTTCTGCCTTGTCGGCTGGCCTTTGTGTGTTGTTTGTGGCTTCCACAAAACGCCCCCAAAATTCCCATTTAATTTCTTATGCATACCCACAATATATCAAAACTGCAATGGGGAAGTCCTGATATGGAAGGGATAACTGTATAAGAAGTCTTGAATTCAGTTAGACTGCATCCACCCACTACAAAATTAATCTCTTTCAAAATTATTTTAACTATTCTAGTTCCTTTGCATTTCCACATAAATTTTAGAATAATATTTTCTGTATTTACAAATTCTTGCTGGGATTTTGATAGTAATTGCCTTAAACCTGTATTTCAGTTTGGGAACTTACCTAATTCATGAACACAGTATGTCTTTCTATTTAAAAAATACTCTAATTTTTAAAATTCGTATTTTGTTTTCATCATACAAATCCTGTACATGTTTTGTTGGATTTACACCTAAAATATACATTTTATGCAACTGTAAATAGCATTATATATTTAATTTCATGTCTGCATGTTCATTGCTGGTAGGTAGAAATGCAGTGGTTTTTGTATATTTATCTTTGTATCCTGAGACCTTGCTGAAGTCACATATAAGTTCTAGGAATATTTTTGTAGTTTCTCTACATAAACAATCATGTTATCTGCAGATGAATACAGCTTTCTTTGTTTCCAGTTTCTATGCCCTTTATTTCTTTGGCTTGTCTTATTGAAATGGCTAGAACTTCTGGCACTATGTTGAATAAGAGTGGTGAGAACAGGCATCTTTTCCTTGTTTTTGATCTTAGGGAGAATGTATTCAGTCTTTTGCCATTAAATATAATCTTAGCTGCAGGTTTTTTGTAGATGCTCTTTATCAAGTTGAGGAGACTTCTTCTCTATTCCTTTTATTCTGAGTTATTATCTTGAACGGATGTGGCATTCTGTCAGATGTTTTTTCTGTACCAATTAATATTATCATGTCATTTTTCTTCTTTAGCTGGTTAATATGTCCTATTTCATTGACTGATTTTGAATTATTGAGCCAGCCTTGCATCCCTGGAATAAACTCCACTTAGTCATGATGTATAATTCCTTTTCTCTATTGCTGAATTCTATGTGTTAACATTTTGTTAGGGATTTTTGCATCTGTATTCATGAGAGATATTGGTCTGGAGTTGGTTGTGTGTGCAGTTTTTTTTGTATTGTTTTTGTCTGTTTTTTAAAAAATAATACCAGCTTTATAGAATGAATTTGGAATTGTTTTCTTATTTTTTGCAATTTCTTCAGTAAACATTAGGTAGAATTCTCCAGTAAAAACACCTGGGCCTGGAGATGTCTTTTGGGGAGTTTTTAAAATTACAAATTCAATTTTCTTTATAGTGTTAGAGCTATTTAAATTATCCCTTCATATTTGGTGAGTAGTAGTTTATGTATTTTGGGGACTCTGTCTATTTTATCTAAGTTGTCAAATTTATGTGCGGAGAGTTTTTTGTAGTATTCTGTTGGCTGCGTGGTTGTAGTCAGATCTCCTGTTTCATTCCTGATATTGTAATTTGTGTCTTCTCTCTTTTTTCTACGCCAGTCTTGTTAGAGTCTTGTCAATTTTATGGAGCTTTACAAAGAACCAACTCTTTCATTGAACTTGTCTATTATTTTCCTGCTTTCAATTTCATTGATTTCTGCTCTTATCTTTATTATTTCCTTCCTTCTGCTTGCTTTGAGTTTATGTTCTGGCTTTCATGGTTTGTACCTGGATCAGAGAGTCTTTCCTGCAGAATGGGCAGAGAACAGCAGGGGGGTCAACTGTCTGCAGAGTTGTTCTGGCTGGTTCCACAAGGGCATTCAGATAGGAAGAGGGAAGTACTGACAAATTCCCCTCAATGGAAAGGCTGAAAGGATACAGCCGGTGGAATGGGGATTTAGCGAAATCTCTTAGGGCAAGGAAAAGCAGATGAACTACGAATCTGAAAGATTTATAGTATTCTTAAGATTGTTGAGCCAAAAATTAATTTTCGATTGTCAGGATACAGGTTGACTTGTTTTAACCCTTGGTTTAGAGCTGACATGGGGTGAGTATACAGGACATTGTCATTGCTTTCCAAAGCTAGTCTAGCACATGACAACAGAGTAGCTAATACCCCTTTGTGCAAATGAAAACCCGTTCCCACCCTGGCCTTGGCAAAAGAAGAAAATTATGAGCACCTTTTTAACGGTTTCCACTGGTTCTCATAAAGCTGACATTCCAGCAACAATCATTGCCTAGTGCTTTCACTGCCTGTCACTCTGGGATTAAATTCAACAAGCATCAGTGTTCCTGCTTCATCCCCACTGCCTCTTTTTTTCTATTTGATATTCTAGGTGGTTACAGATTTCCTTTCCATCTTTCCCCAGACCCAGATTGTTTTAATTACCACTGCTGTGTTTTGTTAGATGGTAAACTGTGAAATGGCCTTTGGTTGTTTAGTTGCTTAGCTTTTAAAAAAACAACAACAATAACAACAACATTTGCTTGGAGTAAAGGGAGGCACATATGACCTAAGGATCTACTGATTTACTCATTTATTCATTAGGAAGGAAAGTGGAACTAAAGATAAGGGATAATTCATCTGCTGTGCCTACCTGGTTTTGACTGCAGAGATTTTTTCTTAGTTCACGCTCTATTGACAGAGTGCCTCTGGGGAGGGAGAAGGAGCTGGTACTTTGTCCTTCACTGGGAAGTCTTAGTTCTGAAGTCACACCCTCTCTCCAATCTGGTTCCTTCAGGCAGTCCAGAGGAAGGGGAGAATTGGCAGGGAAGGGCAGCCTGCCCTCTGCAGTGGTGGCCTGAATACACTGTGGATGTTGCAGTATGTGCTGAATGCTTAAGGCAGGACCCTCCCTCCTTTAAGCCACAGTTTCCTCACCTGTAATGTGGAAATGATAATATAGAATATATTATTATCTTTCATGTGCAAGTATGCTATAGATTGTTGTATTTATGGTGGCTCATTTCAGTCCTGGCAGAAGAGCTTTAAAATCCATGATCAGCATCTCCTACGAAGTTGACCTAGCTCCCTGTCCATTAATGGAACTTGATGTGTGCTTTTTAAAGTGAAAGAATGAGTGAGTGAACTAAACTGATGGCATCAAGACAATGGGAAGGAAGGAAAAGGTGAGAGGCTTGTGAAAGAATAGAGGCTAATTTTGATCCCATAAATGCGGTATAAGCCCCAAAACCTTAAAGCCCAAGACGGCCGGAAAAGTGAAAGTGAAAAGCCAAAATGGCCGATCGGGCTAATTCTTAAATGGCCGATTGGCCTGTTCCTCCTTCTTCAAGGAAGTAGCTCACCCTTTTCCATGCCCACAAACCTTCCCGCCTTCCAAACCCTCCCTAGCAACTGACTGCGTCCAATCCTGGCCTGCCACGTATTTCTACTTCCTTTCCTTGCCCCGCCTCCTACTCCCCCCTCCCCTACCTTGTGCATAAAAGGACGAGTTCGTCCTCAATAAAGGGTCAGTCAGCCAGCCAGTTCCTCCGCTGCTGAACCAGGAGAAGGGTCTCGAGTCGTTTGTTAGCGCGCGGTTTCTACCAGATATCCCCCACCCTGATCTGTGGAGACCAGGGAGCCCCTGGCTGGGCGCCGCTCCCTGAGAACCTCCTCATCCTCCTCGGCCGTTTCGGAGTGCACGCCGAACGGTCTCAACCAGCCTGTGTCACCGCCCGGGCCGCAGCCCGCAGCGCTGCCCAGCCGGGGCCGGGCGGGAACCGACACATAAACAAAGAAAACACCTCTAGTGAAAGAAAGTCTGTCCTTTGGAAACAAATGCACCATTTAACTAACCCTGTAGATGAGGCTCAGCTTAGCATTTAGTTTACTTCTGGTGATACCTGTACAAATGATTATACTTCGCACTTCCTTAGTTGATAAAAATATCTGTCAACAATATTACTAATAATGATAAGAACCAATATTTATTGAGAGTTTAGTCTTTCCTAGCCCCTGTCCTAATTGTTTTACGTATCTGAAACCATTTAATCTCAATTTAATTCTGACAACAAGGCTGCAAACTGGGCACAATTATTATCCCCATAATTCAAATCAGAAAACAGACAGAGGTGACAGTGACAAACTGAGAGTGCCACAATTGGTAAGCCCCTGAAAAGAAATCCACTTTTAGAATTTTACTTTGGACATTTTCTGTTCTTTCCATTCCGTGATGGAGTTTTTTTTTGCGTAACTGCACATATCCTGCTACCTCTAGGCAGGCAATCTAAATATGTCACTGTTCATTAGCTATTTGTACTAACGATCATGCTGCGTTTTTAGAATGTCATATTTGACAATGTGCTAAATAGCCCTCTGCTATGAATAGCCCTCGTATGAATCAGCTTGCAGACTGGCAGGCTTGCTCTTGTCATATCACTTCTGATCTAGACTCGCCTAGTCACAAACCTTCCCCTTTTTCTCTTCCATACTCTCCGGCAACTTTGGATAAATAGTGCTTCAGCTAACAAAAGCTCCTGCCTCTATCCGGGTGCTCTCCCTTCCATTCCTGGCTTTAAGCGTGGTAGCTGTGCTGTTAAACAAGCGACGGCAGTTTAAGCACTGGGGGCTGCATGTTTTGATGAAGTGGTGATGGAATGTAGAGTTGGACATGCTTTGATTAAAACGGAGCACTTGGTTTAAAGATCACAGTCCAGTCTCACTGCTTCCTGCATTTCAAATTTTTTTTTCTAGTTTCCAAGCTTGCTTCCTAGCCATACAAGACTGCAATGCAGTTTGTGGGTGCTGGGCCTCCAAATAACTTTTAATTAGACAATTAAATTACACTGGTGCTGGTTCACTGATCCGGCATTTTCATATTTCTCCAATCCAATTATTAGGTGTTTTAATTCCCCAATTCGTGGCTTGCCATTTATTTTAATATTACTAACTACAACATTAAAGCTATAATTCATAGATTTTCTCATAAAGAAAATGAGACATAAATGTCCAAAATTAAGAACAGAAATTTGAAGCTGTCGAATCTATAATAAAAAAATAAATAAGTCTGGCTTAATCTATCATATCCATAATCGAAAACTAGCTTATTCTCTAGTCAGGTGCTGATGAGGGAGAATGAGCAAAACTATTTTAGTGCAAGGAGGAAACACAAAAGATACTTGAAGGGATTTTGTTCTTTTTTTTCCAAGGAGGGTGTGAGAAGGGGTCTTTCTGAGGAGATGGGTGACTGCATGGACCTCATTCCAGCATCCACCGTCCAGAGTGGAGTCCTGGCCACAAGTCTTAGAAGTCAGGAGGATGGATGGAGGGTTGTTTGGCCTTTCCGAACATTTATTGAATGCCCACAGTGCATTGGGCATTGTTCTGAGTGCTTTCACCTACCCAGTACTCAAAACGCTGCTATAAGGTAAGGGTGATGAATACCTCAATTTTACAGCTATGGAAACCGAGGCACAGAGAAGGTAAGTAACTTGTCCAGGGTGACACAGATAGTAAATGTTGGGGGTGGGAATTGAAACCAAGCTGTATGGCTTCTGAATTTGCCCTTTCAGCCCCCATGCTGTCCTACCTCTCAGACAAAACAAATACCGTAAAACAAGAAAAGGCAGGGCTTAGCTGCTAAGCCAAGCAGCCACAAGTGGTAACAGTTCCTGCCCTGTGTGGTAGATGTGAGCACGAAATATGATAATTTGTGTTAAACTGTTTAGCTTGCTACCTGACTCAGAATATTAGTCATAGTGAATATTACTTGGTAAGTATTAGTGATGACAATGAGGATGATGATGTAGATGGTGGTGGATGATGATGGGGGTGGTGGTGGTGACAGAAGTACAAAGAGGATGAGGCCTGAAGCAACTCCTGAACCATGGATTTAGACCTTCTGCTCAGCTTTGTGGTGCTCTCAACCTTGAACGGGGTGTGTGGCGTCAGCAGGTGGCTGGATAAAGGAGCCGGACATAGGATTTGAAGGGGTAAATAACTTGTCTTTCCTGCCTGCTCTGGCAAATGCAAACGGTGTTCAGTCCAAAGCACCCTTGAACACACTCACTGGCTCTGCCACCACTCCCTGCTCTCAGACCTGTTAGCCCCATCAGAGCAGTGCCTGTCCAATGGAATCCACTCTTTCATTTACTGGCAACTCAAGGAAGACAACTACAAGCCGAGCATCTGCTGGGCTCCTTGCAAAGACACATGCATTGCCCGCAAGGAATTCATCATCTAAGAGTGGAAATAAGGCATGTTGATAATTAGCCAAGAATGGGGGACACACGTGGGGATGGTTAATGGTTATCTCCTAGCAAAGGGACCAAGGTCTTTTTCACGGAATTTTAAATGAGGTTTTGGGGTGATGTCAGTGAGATGATTATGACCTGTGTATAGAAGATGCTTTCTCTATTGAACGAGAGTACTGAAATTATTCACTCCCTTCTCCTTTGCTATTGGGGTGGAGTATACTTGTTTTCCCCACTGAATTTGGGCTTAAGAATATGCCCAATTAAAAAAAATAACTACAATAACTATAAATCTGTTTTAACCAGCAGTTACACCTACCCTAACTTTTGTTCATTCCTCGGTCTTGTGGGATTTGGAACAATGTCCACTCTGACTGCTTCAGGCTGAGAAGGGATGTAGACTATATGG
>PVKH010036025.1:0-11651 GCA_004027955.1 Chaetophractus vellerosus
CAGATACTGTCAATGTCTTCAGAAGGATGACTGTCCAAATGAACAGTTAGGGACTCTTACCGCTTCTTCCCACAGACTTCTCTTCCCCTCATCCCCATTCTCTGTCAGGAAAAAATCAACTGCTCTGCCATTTCCCCTGCTGTTTGCATGGCCCTTCCCTGGGCACTTTAATTAGTAATCAAGAAAATGCTCCCCACGAAATCAAACCCACAATGGAATGGCAATGGCTTCTCTCTAGAAACAAAGCCTTCTCTCCCCTCCCTAACCCTATCCCCCCACTGCCATGGATTGGGGCACTGGCCTCCCAGCTTCCACACAACTCCACTCCCACCTGTCACTCATGCTTTGTTCTAAATCACCCCTAAGCAGATGAACCCAAGTCCCGAAGTTTGCCTCTAAACTCCAGGCCAGGAAGCAGTTAGCACTGCGTGAGGTTGGGGGGAAGCGGGGGAGAGGCAAGCAGGCAGGCGGCACCAGCATTAACCAAGGTCACGTCCCTCACCTCTATCCTCCTCTAATCGGACAGCAATCATAGCATGAGAGATGATAACACAGACTGTCCATTTCTTGCAGCCTTACTCAGCTCCCTTATAAGGAAAAACTATGCCCCTTGAAATCTTACAGACCGGAGTAGCTATTGTGAATCTGAGCTTGCAGATGAGAGACTGATGCCATTCTCCCTTGTCAGTAAAAATATAAGAAGTTTAAAAAGGAAAGAAAATGTAGGAAATCAACCACTCACACACACAACCGCCCATGCACACCAATTCTTTCCTGCTGGATCGTGCCTTCTTTTATGGATGTGTATTCACAAGAATAGAGATATTCGTTTCTGTCCCCTGGGTAATGATGATAAATATGCCAAGGTCAGCAGCCTCATCAGCCATCGAGATTGCTCGCTCTGGCAACAGCAGATAATCACTTACCTGGCGGGACTAGTTGCCGATGCTTCAGTTCACGCCTGAAACATCACTGAAATGGCCCTTATCACACAAAAACACTTGTCTTGTGTCTTTCCAGTGCAGAAAGGAATTCATACCTTATTGCTATGCCTTGGATTTTTTTTTTCTTAAGTCTCAGTCATGATTTTGTGGGGTGAGAAGTTACCAAAGAAAGAATGGGGAATAGGTGAAAAATGAAGCCATTGCTGTGTATACAAAAATATTCTCTTCCATGTACTCAAAAGCAAAAGTCAGACTTCAGTAGATCCAAAAGATCTTTGATAAAAAGACCCTCCTACCATAAACTCCCTTCCTAATGGGATGAATGCTAAAAAAAATTTGTTTTAATTCTGCTAGCATTTCTTGAGAACTTTCTATGAAACACATTACAGTCAGTGATGAGAATACCAATATATATGAGACATAATCTCAGATTTATTCTAAGCACTCTACAAATTCTACAGAAAGGGATTTCTGTGCTAAATTTCCCAAACATTCACTCTTTGAGAACCATATTTCTATATTAACAATAGAAAAAGTAGAATCATATTGTACCCCCAGTCAAATGTGTTATTTTACAGCATCCATCAGTTTTTAGCCATTGCTATATATGTGTATCTGGGTTGGATTACAGCTATTAAATTACTTGTTCCAACACATGAGTGTATAATGTTCATGTGAACAGTATCTGATGTGTGTCTCACGTGGTTGAACAGCTAGCTACCTTACAGCATTCATCAATAAGCAGGTAGCTAGGAACGCTAAGCTAGCCAGGCACCTTGGAGATACACAAAAAACAAGATAGAGTCCCTGTCCTTAGCTCACAAAGCAGGGGAAAGAACTGATCCTACAGTGCACAGCAGTGAGCCATCCCAATCAAGACAGAGTGAAGAACTGGTGGCTTGTGACATAGCCTACGTGCCCAGTTAAATATTTAAGGATGAATTTGCATAACAATGGAAACTTCCCTTTACATCTTACACAGATTAAGAAAAAGGGGCAGAAAATAAAGGCCAAACTAGTCAGAGCTGAAACATGACTTTTAAAGGGTTGGGTTGGGGAATGAAGAAACCTTCACCGTGACTCTTAGGAAGAATGCCCTGGTGTTTTATCCATCATGTGGACACGGGAGGCAGCCGAGTCAGGATGGGGAGCAAGGTCTCCAGCCAGTCCTCCTGGCTTCAAACCGAGACTCCAATACCTCGAGGAGTTCGGTCAAAATGAAAAGAAGTTTGGTCAAAACTTGTCTCTATCTCAGTTTCCTCATCTCTAAAATGAAGATGTAAGAGAATCTACCCCAGAGGGTTATTATGAGAGTTAAATGAGTTAGTGTAGGGAAAGCTCTTCAAATAGTGCCTAGCTCATGCTTATAAGAGTCAGTTAAATTAAATAAGCAAAATACCACTTGCCCTCAAAAATGGATGATTAAAGAGTCTTATATAAAAGAAAGAATACTTGTATGAAACCATGGAAAAATCTCAAATGCAGCTTCTCCCTCGATAAGATGTGCCATGTTGTCAATCAATAATATCTTTGGTGTAGGCAATCTTAAAATTAAGCATTTTTATTTTCTTTGTGAGACTGGGCTACTTTTTATGTATGCGAAATTTTGAGATCTGGTGAATAATGCTCAGAATTGAATTGGCAAGAAAAAAAGACATAACTAGAGGAACAAATAAAAGAAGCAGAATAGACTCCTTGTCAAAAGCTATGCGAGCTAGAAGACAATGGAGAAACAGCTCTAAAGCACTGAAAAAAAAAGAAAAATCAATCCAGACTTCTATACCCAAGAAAAATGCTTTCCAAAAATGAAACCAAGATAAAGACTTTTTCTGACAAACAAAAGCTGAGGTAATCCATTACTGGCAGAACTCTACAACAAGAAATGTTAAAGGAAGAGCATGAAATAGAAATCCAGATTTACTCCCAAATAAAGAAGCACCATAAAAATGGTTTTTAAAAATGAAGGTAAATTTAAAAGACCCCCACTCTACCTATTTTTAATAATTTTAGAAGATAGACTCTTTAAAGTGGGGTCTGTCAAAATTGTTCTTACAGTGCCAGATAGTATATAATTTAGGCTTGTGAGACATATGGTCTCTGTCTTAACTACTCAATTCTGCCATTTTATTGTGAAAACAGCCATAGACAATAAACAAACAAATGGGTATGGCCATGAGCCAATAAAATTTTATTTACAAAAAACAGGTGGCCAATCTGCAAGGGCAATCCATGCTTTAAAGTAGAGTTCTTATACTGTACATGAAGTAGTATAATATTGTTAGGAGGTTCACTGTGATAAGTTAAATATGTATATTATGAAGTAAAAAATATATATGTGTATATAAAGAGATATAGCTGGTAAGAAAATGGTGGAGATAAAAGTAGAATTAGAATTATAAGAAATAATAAAAAAGAAAGCCAGAAAAGAGGGGAAAAGGAACAAAGAACAAGTAGCACAATCAGAGAACTGCTAATAAAATGGCAGATTTAAGTCAGAGCATAACGATAATTACATTAAATGTAAATGGTTGAAATATCCCAATTAAAAGATAAAGATTGTCCAATCAAATAAAAAGGCAGAAACTACATACACTATATTACAGAGCCTCAAATGTCTGATAAATAAGTAGGGACTATATACTCTGTGTTACACAGCCCCAATGACCCTGCCTCTTGGCATCCATGCCCTTTTGTAATCCCCTCCTCTTGATGTGGGCTGGACTTATTGAATTGTTTCTTATGAAGAGAATAGGCAGAAGTGAAATGGTCACATCACTTCGAAGTAAAATGGGATATCATTTCTGATATTAGACTGTGCTTTCCATGTTGGATGATCTCTGTCATGTTGTCATTTGCTCACTCTGAGGGATGCCCACTGCCATGTTGTGAGATGTCTATGGAGAGGCCCTTGTGGAAAAGAACTGACATCTCTGGCCAACATGGACCTGAGACCTGCCAGCAGCCAAGTGCACACACTTGCATGTGGTCTCCCATAGTCAAGCCTTGAGATGACCGCAGTCCTGACCAACAACTTGACTCCAACCTTATCAGAGGACCTGAGCCAGAGTCACTAGGGCTACCTGGATTCCTGACCCACAAAAACTATGAGATAATACATGTTTCTGGTTGTTCACCACTAATTACTAAAGTAATTTATTATGCAGCAATATATAATTAATACATGCTGTCTATAAGATATAAAGACATACAATGGTTAAAAGCAAAAAGATGGAGTTTTTTTTATATCTTTGCAAAAGAAAACCAGAGTGGCTATATTTATATTAGACAAAGTAGACTTCATAACAAGTAATAATTTAGTGAGGCCATTAGTTAATAAAACATAAAAATTCTAAATAAATGAGTATGCACTTAGAAATAGAACTTCAAAATACATGAAACAAAATTGGATAGAATTGAAAAGAGAAATAGTCAAGTCTGCAGTTACAGTTGTATACTTCAACACTCCTCTCTCAGTAATTGATAGAACAGGCAGGTGGAAAATTATATAGAAGACCTGAAGAACATTACCAACTAATCTGACCTAATAGCCATTTATAAGACACTCTACCCAAGAACAGCACAATGCACATTCTTTACATGTAGATGTGAAACAGTCACCAAAACAGAAAATATTATGGGCCATAAAACAAGTCTCAACAAATGGAAATCTCTTACCACAAAGGAATCAAACTAGAGATCAAAAACAAAATGATATCTGGAAAATCTCAAAATACTTGGAAATTAAACAACATGCTTAGAAATAAATCAGGGAACATAGAAGAAATCACAGTGGGAATTAGAAAGAATTTTAATTGAATAAAACTGAAAACAACATTCCAAACTTTGTGGTGCTTAGAGAGAAATTTATAGCATTAAGTGGTTATATTAGTAGAGGGAAAACGCTCTCAACCAATAATCTAAGCTTTTGCAGTAAAAAACTAGAAAAAGAAGAGCACATTATGTTTAAAGCAAGAAAAAGGTAGAAAATAATAACAAAGAGCAAAAATCAATGAAGTTGAAAAACAAGAACAATAAAATCAATGAATCCAAAACCTGGTTCTTTGAAAGAAATCAATAGAATCGATAACTATAGATCATACTGATATAAAAATAATACTAAGGGAATATTCTGGATAACTTTATACCAATAAACTTCATATCTTAAATGAGTTAGGCAAATTCCTTAAAAGACACAAATTGCCAAAACTCCTTTAAGAATACTCAATAATCTGAAGAGCCCTACATCTGTTAAAGAAATTTAATTGGAAGATGAAAACATTCTCATAGAAGTAACTTCATACAAAGACCTCACTGTTGAATCTACCAAACATTTAAGGAACAAATAATACCAACTCTACACAAGTTCTTCCAGAGAATAGAAGTGGACAAAACAGTTCTGAACTCACTTTCTGAGGCCAACATACCCTGACACAAAAAAAGTCAGGCACAGACATTGCAAGTAAAGAAAACTAAACACCAATATCCATCATGAATATAGACGCAAAAATCCTTAACAAAATGTGAGCAAGTTGAAACCAGTAATACATAAAAGCGATAATATATCATGACTAAATGGAATTTATCCCAGAAATGGAAGTTGGTGCAACATTTGAAAATCAATGTAATTCATGAAATCAACAGACTGAAAAAGACAAACCATACAATCATTTCAACAGATGCAGGAAAAGCAACTGTCAAAATTCAACATCCTTTTGTGATCAATACCCTCTGATAAAGGGCATCTATGTAAAGTCTTCAGCTGACATCATATTCAATATGAAATATTGGATACCTACAATCACCACTTCTCTGGGTGTTTCTAGCCAGTGCAGTTAAGGAAGAAAAAATTATAAAAGGCATACCAACTGGAAGGAAGAAATAAAATTATCTTTTATCACAGATGATATAACCACATACATAAAACATCCAAAAGAATATACAAAAAATTACTACAACTAAGTTTCGCATGCCCACAAGATACAAGATCAATGTATAAAAACCAATCATATTTCTCTATTCTAGAAACAGGCAATTAGAAACTGATGTTCTAAAAATCATCAAAAAATATGAAACACCTAGAGATATAGCTAACAATATAGGTGTAAGATTTGTAGACTGAAAATTAGAAAATATTTGTGAAAGAAACTGAAAGGGTCAAACTAAATTGAGAGATATACTACATTCATAGATCAAAAGAGCAAATATTAAGATGACAAATCTTCCCCAATTAATATACAGATTCATTGCAATCAAAATCAAAATCCCAACAGGCGCTCACGTGCTCTTCACGTGCTCTCTCTCTCTCTCTCTCTCTCTCTCTCTCTCATTTGTAGCAGTAACAAGTGGTCACTAAAATTTATTCAGAAAATCAAAGAAGCTAGAATAGCTGAAACAACTCTGATAAAGATGAGCAAATTTGTAGGACTCATACTACCTGATTTCAAAACTTACTGTGTAACCAAGAAAGCTTGGTACTGGCCTAAGGATAGACATACAGACCAATGGATCAGAATTGAATTTCCAGAAAGGTCCCATACTTACAAGGGCAATTGATTTTCAACAAAGTTGCAGGGGTCATTTAGTGAAGAAAGGACTGTTTTTTTTCTAACAAAAGGACAAGTAGATAATCAAGTGCAGAAAGTATTAACCTTAATCCATACCTCACACCGTACACAAAAATCAGCTTGAAATAGATCATAGGCCTAAATATTAAGAAAAACACTACCAGGAAAATAAAAAAGGTAAGCCACAGTCTGGGAGAAAATATTTGTATAACACATAATCAACAGAGGAATATATAAAACACTTATAATTCACTTATAAGAATAAAAACATTCAATAAGAATTTAATGAATGGGAGCTGTTTAATGTATATAGAATTTTTAATCAGGTTTATTATAAAAGTCTGGAAATGGATAGAGTTAATGGTAACAGATTATAGTGAGTGTAACTAACAGCTGATTTATAAATGTGATTTGTGACTGAACGGGATAGTCTGTGGATGTAAGTGGATGTAAATGTCAATTGAAAGGACACTAGAGAATAATCTAGGGAATGTATAACATAGTGATTTCGGTGGAAGATGAAGATTGTGGTTAATAGTAAAAGTACAAGAATGTTTTCCTTTTACAAAGGGTTAAGAATATGGAGATACACAGGAAAATTACAACTAATGTAACTTATGGGTGATAGTTAATAGGAATATTGTAATATTTTTGCAGCAATGGCAAAGAGGATATATCAATTCTAAGGGACAACTGTAGTGGGGCTGTAAGGAGGTATGGGATTTTTCCTTTTGGAGTCATGAAAACATTCTAAAATTGACTGAGGTGATGACAGCACAATTCTGTGATGAAAATGAGAGCCACTGAGTGTACACTTTGAATGCATTGTGCAAAGCATAGGACTGTATAGCACAGTGAATCCTGTGGTGGAAGATGGACTGTGATGAACAGAACAAATATGAGAATGTTCTCTCTTAAACTATAACAAATATATAATACTAATACAGGGTATTAATAATTGGGTGGTTTGGGGGAAAATACACCAAATTTAAGCTATGGTCTATAGTTAGTAGTAATATTTTGATTATGCTCTTTCATAGTTTGTAACACGTTTCACAACAATACAAAGTGTTGGTGATGGGATGATGTATGGGTGTCCTGTATGATAATATGCATTTTTTTTTGTAATTTCACAACTTTTACTATACATTTATTATTTATGTATGTTCATGTATGAATGATATATTTCAATACAATTTTTAATGAAAAATATAAAATAATAAAATTTAATGGACAAAAGACTTGACCAGACATATCACCAAAGAGATACCACTGGCAAAGAAGCGTACGAGAACATTCCCAACATCATTAGTCATTAGAGAAATGCAAATCAAAACCATAATGAGATAACACTATTAGAATGGCTTTAAAAAGGAAATTACCAAGGGCTAACAAATGTGTAGAGCAACTGGAAATCACTGGAAATCACATTCATTTCTGCTTCTGGGAATGCAAAATGGTAGAGCCACTTTTGAAAACAGTTTGATGGCTTCTTATAAAGTTATACATTCCATACTCCTTGGTATTTACTGCAGAGAAATGAAACTCATGTCCACACAAAGACCTGTGCACAAATATTTTAACTACTTTCGTCATACTGGCCCCAAACTGAAAACAACCCAAATGTTCATCCACTGGTAAACAGACAAGCAAAATGTAATACATACAATACAATACTACTAAGCAATAGAAAGGAAAGAACTATTTAAATGCAACAACATGGATGAATATCAAAGTATGATGCCAAGTGAGTGAAGCCAGACACAAAATGCTACATAAGTATGATTCCATATCTGTGCCATTCTGGAAAGGGAAAACTACAGGGACATGAATCAGATCTGTAATCACCAGAGGCTAGAGTTAGGGAGAAGGGAACTGACTACAAAAGGGCACAAGGGGACGTACTGGGATGGGGCAGTTTTATAACTTGTTTGTGGTGGTAGTTACATGATCATATGCATCAGTCAAAAACTCATGGAACTGCACATGCAAAAAGGGTGAGTTTCACTGTATGTAAATTATACCACAATAAACTTGACTAATAAAGAAAAGAAAATCAAGCCAAAGAAAATGGAGGTGGGGATGGGGGAGAGAGAGACAGAATAACACGGCAACTAAATGTAATGCAAGATCCTAGATTGGGGGTTGGGGGAAAAGAGCTAAAAAAGACATTATTGGGAGTTAAAATTTGAGCACGGATTATAGATTAGTTATCACCATTCTATCAGCATTAAATATCCTGATGTTGATAATTGTACTATGGTTATTTAAGAGAATGTCCTTTTTCTTCGGAATTACTAATGAAGTACTTAGGGTAAAGGAGCATGATATCTGCAATTTGCTCTGAAATGGTTGAGAGGGAGAAAATTATAAAGCATATCAGGCAAAATATTAACAACTGGTAAAGCTGAGTAAGGGCTATATGGGAGTTCTCTGAAACAGTCTTGCAACTCTTTTGATAAGTTTAAAATTAGATCAAAATTATAAGTTTTTTTAAGAACCAAATAAGAAAAAGAGGGGATAATAATCAGTGGTACCTATAAGGTACAAGGAAAGAGAACAGCCTAAGTAGAATTAGGCATGAGGCAAAACCAAACAGTATATGTGCATGTGAGTGTTTGGCAGTCAGAACAGAAACGGAAAAAGCATATGTCCAGTCGAGACATGGGAAGGCAGTCAGAGCACTCAAATAAGATTGTCCAGGCAGCGCACTGTGTTTGTTTCAGAGCAAGGATGCCCTTTTCCCTGGCACATAGAAGAATTTTATCAAGTCGAAGAGACTTTCAAAATAAAAGGGAAGCAGAGGCCAAACCATCTAAAGAGGGATCCCAGAGCTGAGGGGTTCAAGAGATATACTCAGTCCAGGGATATACTCAGCCCTTCTTCTCCTCCGTGGAGCTCCAACTGAAGACTAGAGAAGAGTAAGTGGGCAAGGGCAAGAAAGTTTACGTAAGTAAATTATTAAATGTTTAATGTATTATCAGTACCTCCAAAGAAGAAATAGAAACTGTGCACATGTAGAAAGGGAGCAAAACACTGAGAAAAACTAGGAAATCAAACAAACCAACAATTCAACACATACAACTACTACCATCAACAATACAATTGTAATGTTAGGTGTGGCTACCAATTTAAAAGATTATCCAATGGGTCAAAAGCGTAATTTACGGCATATAAAAGAGTAGGGGAGCACGGGAAGAGGAGCTGGGAAGATAAGTACAGTATTTAAACATGGGCTAGAAGGAAGCACACCAAGCTTCCAATGGCAGCTGCCTTTGAGGACAGTGTTTTTGTCAATAGCAACATTTAAGGCTGAAAACAAACATCACAAAATGTTGACTGCTTATGAGTGATGCTAATGTAGGCATTTGTTATTATTTGTAATTAATTTAGTCACCTAGATTAAAAATTCTTAGGTCAGGACATTTGGGAGAGAAAGTAATAAGCAGCGTACATATACTAAAAGTTAAGGGTGAAATCAGCTGTAGGGTAAGCATTACTTAATCAAAAACTGTATTTTGGAAAGGAGGATGCCTGCTTTGTGGCCAGAGCTGGTATTACTATACAATAGTGTGGCCCTGTCTCAGCCTTAGGTATGGCACATAGCTAGCATAGCTTTGCTCAATTTGAAAAGAATGTCATAGATGCATAGTCAGGAGATGCTGTTGTTTGAAATCTTGTTGTAAGAAAATGTATTTCTGTCTAGCATCTGGTATCATTTCACAGCCAATTTATAAAGCCACATTTCTACATCAATAAGGAATCACACCACCTGGAGCTAGAACTTTCAACCAGATATAATGGGATATTTAGGTATTCTGCTCCAAGATAAAGCAACCAGGTACCAGGAAACTACATTTTCTTTCCTAATTATTTCAGTGATTAATATATTTAAGAATAATCTCTTAATACTTAACATCATGCATGCAAAATTAAAATAATACTATTTGCTGCATGGTTGAGAAGGATGAAGTGACCTGAAATCCCTAGGGAAAAAAAGTGACTCATGAATGGAGAGTATATCATTTTGAGTCAACTAAGAGTCAGTGGACACTTGGAGATGCTATCACTGAATTAATGGAAAGGGGCAGAGAGCACTAAGAAGCAAGACTGTTTATGAATCCTTAGTTCCAATCTGAAGGATGGTTGAATTTACACCAAGAACTTCATAAACTGAAATTTGCCAAAATACTAGTATTCATTCTCCCTTTACAGCATGAGAACATTTCAAGAGCTATCCTTGCATGCTGAATCATAGAAAAGAATCAATTAACCAGAACAAGGAGGGAAGGGGTGGCTGTAATCTCGTTATCTGAATTCTCTAATTGATTGGGGCTTAGCTGGAAATGCCTTGTCTATGCATCAAGTGATGCCCTGAGTACAGGAGAATCATATAGTTGCTATTGTCCAACACTGCTATGTAACTGATGAGGCAGGGCCCTCTTTACTTATCTACACCTCACGACAGCACTATGCAGTCGAGACTGGTAGGATCCCCATTTGAACCGACAGGGAGCTCAGGCACAAGAGTTGGTAAGTAGAATGAATGCCATTTTCTGTTGGCTAATATTCTTTAACCACTTATCATCATTCTGAATTTTACTCATGCTCTAATTCTTTGAGGATGGTGAAGTCATAGGAGTGAATAGGAATCTGTTTTGATCCTGGGTTGTGGTCCGGAATTTTAATAAATTTCTGGCATGAGAAGGCTTGCTTGTCATGGTAGAAGTGGAGGCGGGTGGTGGTTAACCAGAATACCAGGTAATCCAGGGTCTAATTTAATGGTTTCTTAATATGTACAGCAGCTGCCCACGTTTCTGTACTTCTGGTGAAATCTAGAGGCATGGCAAATTAGTGAAGGTCTTCTAATCACATCCTAATTATTATCTGGCAGCATCACAAAATCCTCTGCCTTATGAAAGCAGTAATCCTATTGGCTGAGTTGAGAGTTCCACCTCAAAAATTCCAGGCTGCTCCATGGCCCTTTATTGGACCACTCCTAACTCATATAAAGTTTATTCTTTCTTCTTTAGAAATTTTATCTTTTCAATTCTTGCTTCTTATTGACCACGAGAGTCAAAGAGCTTGGGTTTTAATTCATTTTCCTTGAAACAGGCAACTCCTACGGATCCCCAATCATCTC
>PVKH010036026.1:0-11651 GCA_004027955.1 Chaetophractus vellerosus
AGACTATTGGGCGAATGGCTCACTCCAACATCAGAACTGCTTCTCAAATCTGCATCTCCCAATCTCTGCAACTCAAATCTGCTGCCTAGCCTTTATACTTGAGACCACACCCACCGAGGGGCAGGGCCCAACACCCTCCTGATGTAGCCCAGTTAATGCCCTTATCATAAACCAATCATGCCCAGATGAACAGATCAGTTTACGAGCATGATCCAATTTATAATTTTGGAATTCATAATTACATAAAACTGTCAAACCATTACAGGGGGGGATGTATAATAAATAAAAAATAAACCTTTAAAAAAAAAGATGGATGGCAACAAGATTTGAAACTAGAGTTTAAAAATACATTTTCTGATAATGAGATAAATGGAACTAGTTGTAGATTATTATTTAGCCAGCAGTTGAAATGAAAATCCATTTTTAAAATAAGAACAAATCTGTTTTTTTGTCTGCCACTATCTATAGGGAGAGATAAGAAAAAGTATTAAGAATTTAGAGTGTAAATGTTATGCTAGTCACCCACCAGGACTAGACCATTGCTTTTTGTAGAACTTTTTATTGAAGTATACTAGAATAAAGTAAAATGCACGCAAATTAGTGTACAATTTGATAATTTTTCACAAAATGAACATACTAATATAACCAGCTGCCTGATAAAAATTAGCAGAAGATTATCTGCATTCCAGAAGGTCTGTCCCACCCTGCCCTTTTTCAGCACTACCTCTCCCACTATCCTGACTTCTATTACTGTAGATTAGTTTTACTTGTTTTTGAAATTTATGTGAATAGAATAATATAGTATGCACTCTTTTGTTTCTAGTTTTTTTCATTCAGCATTAGGGTTATGAGATTCAGCCATATCATTGTATCTAGACTTGGTTGGTTTGTCCCACTTTGAGAATATACTGTAATTAATCTATTCTTCCATTCTATTGTTGATGGACATTTGGGTGGTTCCCAGTTTGGGGCTGTTATGAATAGTGTTGCTGTGAACATTCTCAAACTTATCTTTTGGTGAACATAGGTATGCACTTCTGTCGGTACAAAGGAGTTGAATTAGTTAGAGCAGGCATATGTTCAGCTTTAGTAGCCAATGCCAAACAGCTTTCCAAAGTAGTTATGAAGAGTAACTTTTAAAGTTTTTATTTAGTGGTGGTCTTCCTTGTGATCAAGTTGTTTTGTTTTTGTTTTTGTCTTGTTTTTAAATGGCAAGTCCTGGATGAGATTAGAGTATAAGAATATGTAACAAAATGAAACTCATTTGGGGTTAGAAGTCATTCAGTTATCTCTAAAGTTGCCTACAGATGTCCAGAGTAGACCCAAGAGCTGAATCACTTTTGTGCTTATATGAGAAAAAGGACTCTGATAAGGAAAATCCAGCCAAGTATTCAATTTGTGAAGAAGCAGCAGAGAGATAGTATAACATTTGAGATAAGATTGGGTGTTTTAGTCAACCCTTCTTGGTTCACCTTATTCAAATTACTTGATCTATTTACACCTCAGTTTATCTGTAAGATGACACTAACAATACCTATCTCCCAGGTTTAAATGAGAGTATGGATATGAAGTGCTTAGTATTGTGCTTGCTACATAGTAAATAATCAATTTGTGGTGCTATTTACCTTCATTCAGCTTTATCCACTTGTACTTTTATTGCTTTTATTGCTTCTCAATTTCTTTAATTAACTAGCTGACCTTCAGATTCTTAAGAGAAGGTTAACTAGCTGTTGGTTCTTTATTAGCTTCCTAACCACCTCCCACCCACCCCCACCTCCCACCCCCCACATAGGGACTTAAGATACTTCTTTGCTAAAAGCAAAATTTTAGCCAGTGACCTTAATGGAAGCTTAATTTTATTTCCTTTCTAGTAGTGATTCAAGTAGTTCTCCAAAAGTATTTTTAGTTTCCCTCCATGTTCTTTCAAAAGATATAAGGAAAACTCTAGTTTTCTTCTAGTCTTGACAGGATAATGGACAGCTGGTGTTTGAAGTTGACGCTTTTCAGATAGTTCAATTTTTAGAGTAGCAAATATTCACCTTTATACAATAAATTGATATTTCATGACATTGAAGGAGATGATTGAACCTTCAAATTAGAGTGTATTTCCTACTCCTTTCTTCTTAGAAGAAAAGAACAGTGCTATTTTGCCTGGTTAAATGCCTCAAGATATAATCCTCCTTTTCAGGCAATTTTCTGGAGCTATTATCTGAAGAGGAATGGGTTAAATGTATAATAGTCTCACTCTTTGCCCCCCCCCCAAACAATAATATGCTTAATTTAGAACTCATCAGAATCAGCTGATATAAAGAATAAGACCTTTAATGTAAATATAAATGTTTCTGATATTTGGGGAGTAGTAATTGGCCACAAGAGTAGGAAAAATGTTCTTTAACCAATAAAAAGTTTATATACTACTTTAAAATTTTACTTATCATCAGAAATATTCAAGACCAGAAAAACTCTCTATAAAATCCCATTTCTGAGCCCCTACGTATTTCACATGTACAAAGATCTTTGTGGTTCTTATATCAGTTGTCTTATAGTTTTTTCTTGTGCTTTTATTAATTTTTCCATTACAGAGGGAGACAGAAATCTTGAGCAGTTTTTCTTTGTTAAAATGGCTGAACCATTGTCTGTTTCCTGTGACTTTCAGAATAATATTTGTTCATTCATTTATTCAAAAAACAGTTATTGAACGCCTGCTAAACTCTTGGCATTATTCCAGTTTGGGGATATAACAGTAAAGAAAATGCACATAAAATCTCCTGCCCTCATCAAGTTTTCATTCTTGTGGAAGAGACAGACATTAAACAAATGGCTAAATAGAATGTATATCAGAAAGTGATAAGTGATGGAGATAAATAAAGGAAGGAAGAGAAATAAGGCAGATTTTAACAGGGCCTTTTGACTGTTTTAAAGACTAGGTTTTACTAAGATGGGGAACCACTGAAGGATTTTGAGTAGAGGAGTGACATGATTTGATATCCATTTTATCTTGATCACTCAAGTTGTACTGTTGAGAAAGGATTGTGGGAGTGCAAAGTTAGAGGAAGGAGATTAGTTAGGAGGCACTTGAGGTATTCAGGATGAGAAATAATGGCTGCTTGGACCAAGGTGGAGCTGGTCAGAAGTAGTTGAATTCTGGATATATTTTAAAGACAGAGGAAACAGGATATGCTGATGGATCAGCTGGGAGTAAATTTTATTGACTTCATGTTCTCATCTCATTTAATGTAGTAGTGAGAGTGAAGGATGACTTGTTTTGTACCTTCTCTTTTTCAGGGGGCATCTTGGCAACAGGTAATGTTGTTGTGGAGTGCCTGGGAAGGTTGTTGTTGTTTTTTTTTTTTTTTAATTTTATTTTTTTAGGATACATCAATTTACATAAATGTTACACAGAAATTTTAGGAGTACCCATATGCCCCACCTCCCACACCTCCCACAACCTCCCACATATACATCCTTCATCAGTGTGACACATCACCTGTAATAGATATACACATTTTGGGGCTTTGCCACCAAGCATGGACCACAGTTCAGACTGTAGACCACCCTCTCTCCCACACAGGTCTGCATGATACATGATGATATAAAATGGCCTATATCCTCCATTGCAACGTCACCCAGGGCAATTCCCAAGTCCCCAAAAAGCCCCTGTATTACAACTGCCCTTCCCTCTCGCTGCCCCCAAAGTGTCCAGGGGCCCCTGGCTCCACATAATTTTGTAATTTCTTCCATTGCGTGAATCACAACAAGTCTATAACAGGACACCAGCAAGTCCACTCTAGTCCATAGCTCTTCCCCAATCCCAAGGAGTCTAGAATGGTGAAGTCCCCTCCACCACCAAGTGAGAGGGGGCTTATATCCGTGGATATGATGGAAGAGATTATCCTGCCTGTAGCTGCAGGCTCTCTCCTTTCCCCTGGGAAGGTTTTTATTGCATGCTTTATTCTGGCAATGCTAGGATTGTGTTTTCTCTGCATCATTTGTTCCGGAAGCAGATTTTGATACCCTTGGGAACCTTTGAGGTCCATATTAGGAACTTTAAAAGAAATATAGAGGGTATAATAGTTATGAGAGATGAACAGTGGGGTGTAAGCATGTCAAAATTAGTACTTCAAACAAAACGCACATGTTTTTTGCTTAAAATAGAAGTGATATTTTGCTTCAGTAAAGCTGGACCCATTTTATTTTGAAGACCTGTAAACACTTTATGTATCTTGGACCTGTTCAGTAAGAATATTTAGTTGTTGTATGTTTAGTTCTCAACATCAGAACAAGGACTTAAAGTTAGAGTGACTTTTTTTTTTTTTTACTAACTACTTACTTTATTGTATTTTTTGGTTGAAGAAAAACTCATAGTTCAACTCATAGTCTATATTGGATTGAATTAAATAACTAAACACATTCTTTTACATTTATGATTAATATGTAAAACAGATTAAAAAAACATTGTTGCATACAATGAATTCCTCTACTTCTACCACTCTGGTTAAAAAATAAAATAATATCAATGAGATTAGAAGCTTTATATTACTACTCTTCCTGACTACATCCCCCTCTTTTGCCTCCCTCAAAAGAACCATTATACACAATTTAGTGTTTATCATTCTCAGGCACGTGTATATGTTTACTACAATATATGTATCTCTGGGTGATTTTTAATTGACCATATTTGAAAAATATTATTGTACTCGCAAGTTTATTTACTTTATTTCCAAACTAGCTCTTGTATCTATCTTCTACTTCTGTCTTTGAGTCAGCATCATCTCCTGTTCAGTAATCTCCTAACTGGTCTTCCTGCTTGTCTTCCTGTCCCTTCGATTCCATTATTCTCCATAGCATCAAGAGCTATTTTGATAAAACAGATATCAAATCATGTCACTCCTACTGAAAACTCTTGGGTGGTTTCCAGTCAATAAAATTCTTACTCTTTCATTTGGCCTATAATCTAGCCCTCCTTGCCTCCTCAGTGTTATCTTAGAGCCAATCCTCCCCTTACTTATTGTACTTCAGTGCTGGCCTTCTCATCATTTCTGGAACACTTAAGATCTTTTCAGGTTGAGAATTTTTGTACATTCTTACCCTTCTACCCAGAATGTATTCTTTATTCTGTATCTAACTCTTTCAGGTCTAAGCTTAAATGTTACTTCTGAAAAATAAGTGAGCTCTTGGGTTTCTAAGAGAAAAAAGTTAATAGAAGGAATTCCTTCTATTTTAACTAGGATATTTTAAGAAACAGAAACCCATTTTTTTTTCCTCACAAGGGAGTAAAGAGTTTATTAAAAAACAAGAAAAGAGAACACAACCCCAGACACTGGTGTGGGCATACTATAGGATGAGACGCATATGTGGGGTCCCATGGTAGACCTTTATAAGACCTTTTTTCCTCTTCTTTCCTAATGTTGGGGAGCTGTTTCCTGTTCTGATTAGCTGCCTTATGATACCACTGTTAGCTCTCAGGGGACCAATGATGAGGCCTTTTGTTTTTGGAGTTATCCAGGACCAATGGGGAGGCCTATTTGGAATTATCCAGGGCTTTCTCTTGAGCCCAGGGTCTCGGCGGAGTCTATATGGCTATGTTCTTGGTAGCGGCATTCCCTCAGGGAGAGAAAGCCATTTTTATAGTAGCTTAAGTACAGTGTGGAGTAATTAAAAATACGAGGGAATCCAAGGAAAAAATGAGCAAGCAGGCCTCAGGAAGGACAGGAGGCAAAGTAACTTCAGGCACTGGCTACTCTCTCATTTATATGGCTCTCTCTTGTTCCCTATGAATTAGATGCTCTCTCTTTTCTTCAGACCAACTCCTTTGTAGCTTTGTTTTGCATAAGGCCTAAAATATCTTAGTTCCAAGTCTGTATGACTTTTCAATTCTAGTGCCAACTGCTCTTGACAATCTCCTTATGTGTCTTTTAGATAAAATTCCTGAATGAAAACCCAGTTGGCCTTGTTCATGTTTTAAAATAACTCCAAATAGTAATATGTCACAGAGCAAATTCCATTTCATATCCAATATGCCATGATAAGGGGTAGGATTGCGGTGGAATCATATGACCTAAAGCCTACTGAATTGGGACTGTATATGGAGGCAGATCCATTGGTGGATCTGGCACAGCAAAACATTTCTATGTGCATACACCTCATGGAATGGATTGAAAGAAGGCATTTGATAACTATAATATTTTTTAAATAAAACTCTAAGGACTCAAAAACAAGCTAGGTATTATTTATGTATGAGTATTTAATTAGAGTGGGGAGGAACATAATTTTAATATAAGGTAGAATCTTTAAAGTTATAGTCCTCAGGGTTGAAGTGATAGTAGTGCTCCAAGTCATTTTCATAGCATACTTTTTGGAGGTAGGGTTTTGAATAAAAGCACCATATAACTTTGACCTACATAAATCATTTTTATGATTATCTGCAAGCTGTGTGAAATGTTTAAGTGCTTCGTGTTGTCTGGAAATTGGATTATGGAAGCATCTTTTAATAAATACTTTTAAAAAGAGATCATTGCAATTATTAGTAAGAATATTCCTTCAATTTCTAAATTTTTTAGATTGTGCCATAGAGAAGGAGAAGGAATGCTATCATATAGTATCACCTGGAAGTAGTTTGAAAATGGTCCTTGTACTGAATTTTAGCAGATAAATTTTCAGGTTCCTCATTTATTAAGTGTCAGAAGTTTGAGGAGAAGATATTGTCTGCCTTTTCTGGAGAGTGTTTCTGGGCCACACACTGTACTAAAAACTTTATATACATTATCTCACATGTTCTTTTTTTAATGTATTATAGTTATAGGTTTACAGGAAAATCATATGTAAAATAGCGTTCCCACGTATATCCCCTATTTGTAACACCTTGCATTAGTGTGGTACCTTTGTGACAATTGATGAAAGAATATTATAGTAATTGTACTTTTAACTGGATTCCATAGTTTACATTAGGGCTCACTATTTGTGTTGTAAAGTCCTGGTTTTTTTAAAATTGTTTATTCTAGTAACATATGTGTATAACCTAAAATCTCCCCTTTTAACTATACTGAAAACTTGATATACATTAACCCACTTGTTCTAACCTTCTCCAAACAGACTGCTGCCTTTCACTTCCTTCATATAAGTTGGCCAACTTAGAAATAGGTGGTGTTGGTGTGGTGTTTTTTTTTAATTTATATGGGTCGACATTCTAATTATCTTTATCCTTCATCTCCACAGCAGGTAGACAGGTGGTTTTTGCCTCTCAGAAACCTACATTATCTACTCCCATTTTAAAGTTGAAGTCCCATCAATTCTTGACATCATTTGAGTCCCTCAGTCCATTTCTCTCTTGCCCATAATCAATGTACTCCTTCTATTTGATTTAGCAGGGTTTCTTCATGTTAAATTGCTTCTCCTGATGCTCCTGATAATCTACTCCAGCTGTTCTTTTCAGGTGCTTTACCATTAGCATTCATTGTTTGGCATTTTTAACCAAACAATGGTTTGACCTTTTTATCTTTTATTCAAGACCTGAGGCATAATAAGGCCTTCTGGTCTCCTACTTTTCGGATTGTCTCACCAAGGCTTTCAGAAGCTCTTATAGTTTAGAATTATACTTGACATTTTGCTTGTTGTCCATGTCCTAGTATAACCCATTTTATTCTTCTTTGCTGAGAAATAATGCCAGAAAGTTTTCTGTAGTTGGATAGAACAATTTCCTGCAAAGTCCACTGGCTCATCGACCTATGGGCTTGCAGTTTGGGCTCTGTCACGGTCTTGTAGTTGTTTCTTACTGAAGGTATTTAGTTGCCATGGTATAGTTGTTCTCCTAACATCCCAGCGAAGGAGATACACATGTCTTCTAATCACCAGATAGGCAAGAATTCTTTTTGTCCATAAAAATCCTTAATAAAAAGGAAAATTGGTGCATCCTTAGTGTTCAGAATCTGTTACCTGGCAAATCTATTTAAAATATCATTCATTAATATTAACGTATGACTCTTTATAATAGGGTGAAAGATAAATATCCAGGAGAACTGATAAAAACCTCTCGTTTAAGTGCCCCCCTTTCCTAATTAAGTCAAATCAACTCACATTTTATCTAATCAGTAAGTTTTCAACTTGAAAAATAAACAGCTTAAAATAAGCAACTATCAGTTGAAGCTAATAGTGCTGAACATATTTGGATACCATGAATCAATCTTACAACAAACTAAATTTTCAGGCTTGTGAAAAACTAGCCACCTTTGTAAACCAGAATTCACTTTGCCTATTTGCTTACTTCAAAGTATTAATCTAATGCTTTGTCAGTCCTTATACTTTCTTTAAAAAATCACTACAGTTGCTTTTGGTTTATGTGTGGTAGTACACCACATGGGACTACCCAACTATTCCTTGTTCAGTGAGAATCTCCTTACTAGCTGAGGAGCATGATGATACAGTCCAGTACTGAAAGAACAAATAAGTCTCACTGTTAGCTGTTCATTCATACCAGTGAGTTTTGAAGGATGTACAGAGCAATTCTTTTCTCCAAGCTCAAGTTACCTGTTGTAGTTTGTACAGAATTCATCCTCCAGGAACCTCTCTCTGAAGCTTTCTCTCTCATATCTACCCATTGTTTCTTCCTTTTATTTTTTGCTTTTAGTTCTTTGTCCTAGGGTCTTCTTTCTTCTTCTAGGTTGGTGGCCTGGGTTTTCAGTTATTGATTTTCACTTCGTTTTACCCTACAGGATGTTTCATATCCAAGTAGGTTGAAAAAGAGAGTGAAAAAAGCAGCTTGCATTGGCCCTCAGGATCTATCAACTTATAAGATAATAAGACATTTTCCTTTGAGAAGATAAATTCCTCTTAACGTAATGTTGCTCCTAAGAGTCTCTACCTCATTTCTTTCTTTGAATTGCATTACAAAAAGTCCCTCTTCTGTCCTGCTAGCCCAGTATGTGCCTAATTCCAAAAGGAAAAAGGAGAGTATATGCGTGTCTCAGAAAGAGGGTGAGAGAGAAGGAAGACTCCTGTCCTGCCTCATCTGATAGCTCAATTGGATTTTACCAAGCTCTTAATATTTAGTAATCCCATCCATTTTTGAGACCCTTGGTATCATTTATCATTGTGTACTGTTCTGGTGACACTTTGTAAAACATTGTATATCAGGCTGAGTGTGAGCAGCCTTTATGAATCCCTTGCCACTCCGGGGGAGATAGACAAAGACAGGAGAGGTCATAATGAGCTTACAGCCACAACTGGTACAGTGAACTGAAGTACCTGCATTCCTTCAGATATAGGACCTACTCCTTCCTTATAATATAGTAGGTTTTTTGAGGCCTTCTTTATCATAGTGTTACAAATGACTTTTTAAAATGGACAGCATATATATTTTTTTAAATCTCTGTATTTTCCTCCAAGAAATATAAGCCATTTTAAAATTATCTTTGTTAATTACAGATAAATTCAGATGTTATCTGAAAATTTGTTGATAACTCTCCATTACATTTTTTGTACTTTGTTTCTTTTTAATAGAAATTAAATTAGTCACTTAATGTACATAATGTATTGCTTCTTATCCAGTCCAGTAGCTTTTCAACATTTACTTTTGAATCCCATAGGAAATATTATTCAAGATCAAGATGTGGTTTGATGAGTGAACAATGTTAACATCAACTAATTAACACAAGGAAGAAGGGGTTGCAGTTAATCTGCAGCTAAAAACATGGAAAAATAAAAAGATACACAGACCCATAATAGTACCAACATGCATTATTAGACCAAGATTCGGTTAACCCAACCCACACAGATTTCTTCTTAGCAGAGAGTACACATGAAAAAAGGGTTACTTTATTGAGCTCCATAGCCATAGTAGTAAGATTCATTAGGGCAGAATCCATAAGCTGTGGCACCGCGTCTAAGAATGCCAGTTGATTGGCCAAAGACTACCATTCCAAGGCTGCCAGGAAATGAATGCTGTCCCACTACATCTCCATTTTGAAGGTGATCATCACTGAAGAAATCTGGACTTATGGCTCCTTCAGAGGCAGTTAATTCATCTGAGTTGTAGAAAGGTCAGGTCTTTCAAGAATATCTCCTTCATGGATGTATGGCTCAATTCAGCCATCACCATGTAAGTACTTCTCACTCTCATCCAACAACTCTCTACTAGTAATCTCTTGCAACTGAGAGTTATGCCAGTGGACCTTTTCACTCTGAATTTTCTTAACCCATTCTTCATCATATTCCACTATAATATCTAAAGTATTATCACAGATCTTTCAGATTTCATTATTTTTATCATGCATCAGATCTATGACGTATGCTGAAGCCTGTGTTTCTTTGATTATAACATCTCTAGTGGCTTGATGGAAAACCATCTGGTAAAAGACTTAAATTGTATGATACACAAATTCATCATCTTCTTGTGCATTTAGCAGTTCAGTGAGTGCAGGGATTATCCCAGTTTGGCTAGCAATACAGCACAAGAGTCATCCATAGATATAGCTCCAGTCATTATCATCACTTCTAAAACAAGGTCATCTCTGCAGCATCTGGTTTTAGTTTATCCTTGAGGTATGGAACCAACTTGTACTCCTTAAGAACGAATTCCCAGTCTAAGTCTGGGATGGTCAGATTTGCAAGTGTTCACAAATATTCTATCAAAAACTCCTCCCCTTCATAACATTGGCGATCTGGGCTGCAAGGTCCCCAACATGATCAATCAATAAATTTACAGTTGGTCCATCATGCTAGGAAATATTCCTAATCATTTTTATCAGTAATGGATCCTTGAACTTCAGAGCCTTCTTCATGAGCATCTTCAGCCCATTTCCTTCACAGATAAGTTGTACATTCCTCTTGTTAGCAGCATGATTAATGCAGAAAGAAATTAATTCCAAGTCAATTCACTCATCTAAATGTTCAAAGAACATCTTCATTAACTGTGGTTTACAGTCATTATATGCAAAGATTGATTTAAAGCAGTCATCCATGCTTATGTGGTAAAGGACACACATTGCTATTTCTTTGTAGTTTTCATTTCCTAAAAGTGCAGTGAGTCTGGGAGAAGTCCAACCTGAACCATCTTAATTCTCAGTCCTGTGTCAAAAGGTAGGTTTAGTAAAAGTCAGAGGGTCATATTCAGCAGATCTTCATGCTCACAAGGTATCCTTTTTACCAGGTTTTCAACAATATCCATCTCCACCATGTCATTTTTATTCTCCATAAAAATACTGAATTTCTTCAAGAATGACACAACTAGAATAAGCAGCTCAGAATTGTCCCAATCAAAAGCCTTCACCAGCATACGAACTATGTTCTTATTCCTTATCTTCAATTCTGTACGAGTATCCTCAGCAAGATTCAGAAGCAACTTGTAAGAGCCATTTTTGTTTTACTAAAAGCCCCTGGTATTTTTTATGGTTTTTTTCCATAATCTGTTTTCAAGGTTTGGTTTTCAAGGTCTTCATCAACAGCGTTCTTCTTAGAAAGTTCTTCTTGCCAAAAGTTTATGACTTTTTTTTTTTGTTACATATCCCTCCCCTTTCTGCTTGCTCTTGCTGTGTGTTCATTTTTGTGTGTGTGTGTGTTCTTCTATGTCTGCTTTGTCTCCCCCCGCTGCGGCGACGTACCAAGTCAGCTCACTGCGCAGGCGGCTTGCCCCACTTGTGGGTGGCTCTGCTTCCGTT
>PVKH010036027.1:0-11652 GCA_004027955.1 Chaetophractus vellerosus
CTTTTCCTTGTTTCTTAATAAACTCTTTACTCCCTTGCCTATCCCATGGCATGTCCTAAAATTCCTTTTATACGACATAGCCAAGAACCTAGAAACCCAGAACCCAGAGTGTTCCACTAACTCTCCCACTACTTAAAATCTGAAGTGAAAGACTAACTCAGTAAGTGCTCTGATCAGCCCCTGATAAATTCTGATTTTAAGGACATCATCAATAGAGCCTCCTCTGATCAAGCATTAAATTTTTCCCTGCTGTTCGCTAGAAACTTTAATATGCTGATAAATTAAATCTAGTAGGCCCAACCAGAAATGCCCCGTGCTAAGCCCCATATCAGCAAAACAAACAAATCTAAGAAGTTTCTATTCCTTGTAAATGCCTGGTTCTTCCAGATTTTAAAACAGCCAATCAGCTGATCCCTATTCTTATGCCTGCTAACTTCCTTGTTGCTAAGCAACCCTTGCCTTAACCAATGAAGATTTCCTCCCAATGTACTCCCTTGTTCTGTCTATAAAAACTCGCTGCTCTCTTCGTTCAATGAAATTACACTCTCCCTCACGGTGACTGGAATCTCCCCAATTCAAGAGTTGATTTAATAAAAGTCTCTGAAATCTAACCAAATTTTGTTCAAGTTTTTATTTGACAATGCTAAATTGGAGAGATAATAATCAGATGAACAAACTCACTGGGTATGGGAGCACATCAAGCCAAAGACAATACTTTCAAAACCGCACATACCTTCATCAAGGCAAGAGTAAGTTCCCATACTGAAAACAAGAAAAATGTCATGTTTAGCAAGACCTGGTATTTACTGATCACCTACTATGTGCCAGGAAATATGATAGGTACATCGCTTTTATTTAATCCTTACAACAACCCTACAAGAATTATCAACCCCATTTTGCATATTATAAAAGTAAGGCTCAAAGAAATGCTTTAGTCCACAGTTACTTGTCCAGGAGGCTAAGAGCATGGGCTTTGGAGCCAGACTGACTAGGTTTCAGTGCTCTCCCTGCATCGTCCTAGCTGTGTGACTTGGGGCCAACACAACTTAAGGTATCTGTGCCTCGGTTTTCTCATCTACAAGATGGAGCTCATAATTCTGCCAGTTATTAAGCTGTGGTCTCGCAGCTCCAAACTCACCTTTCTATACCTAGATTTGTGATCCTGTGGCTAATGTTCCTGCAAACCACATTTCTGCTTTGTCAGCGGGCTTCTTGTTAGCTCTGACAATAGGGGGTGCTAGAGGGAGGCTGCTGGGCTGGACTAGGTAAAAGGGACTTGCTCCTTCCATGAGCTTCCTATGAGCCTCACCTCAACAGCAAGGCCATTCCCTTCTAATGAATCGAATTTTCAGTTTTCCCAGCACTTTCAGAACCAGTCTCTGTGAGCACCCCTCAAAGACATGCACCCTGCAGGGTGCTTCCTCTAAGTATCTAAAACTTTGAATAATCCCAACTCCTCCCTTTGTTCCCCAGCCCTGGGCTGGCAGCTACTTCCTGGAATTGCTACCTCCTAGAGATCCAGGATACCTTAGAATTCTCTTTCTACTCTTTTCAGTTGCCTAGTTAACAACTTGACAACTGGTTAACATTCTACATATTAAATTCTCTCTGTGCATATAGTTGGTGTGGTTTTGTTCTCTTGATGAGCCAGGAGGAATGCAAGAACACCTACCTCATAGGGCTGTTGAGAGTTCAAGTTTAAATGAGTTAATACTGGTAAAGTGGTCTTAAGTATACCTGAGCACAGGGTTTGCTGTATCAATGTTAGCTATTATTATCTAGTATGTGTTAAAGCTGTGTTGGAACCCAGACTTGCCCATGATCTTCCCAATCAACATGATGTTTCTTTAATAAAAATAGCTACTGAAGCACCCGGCTCAGTGCTTTCACATACATTACCTTCCTTAGTCTTTTTAAGCACCTCTTAGGTGCTTTGTATTCTTGCAGTGATTTTTTTCTCTGGGAATTGACATATTAAAAAAGTATTCTGAGTTAATATGTCCATTATCCTGAAAGGTTAGATAAGTACTCTAAATATGCAAACAGCTACATTAGAAGAATAATTTTTTAACATGAACTTCTCCAAATCCTAATGTCTATTTATATCATTGACATATCATTTATACACACACATATCACCAGAAATGAGCATAATTTAAATATATAAAAATATGTATGTGTGTGTGTATATGTGAGGATTAACATTTTGGAATTCCAAATGTTCTATTGTTATGTATTTCTAAACTATCAAGGAAATGTAGAATTAAAAAAAATTTTTAAGTGCCTATTTGTACTAGGCACTAGGATATAAGTGACTTCACATATATTATCTCATTTTATCCTCAAAATATACTACACTAGTGAATGTGTAATCTTATTTGCACAAATAAGTCCAAGGTCACATATAGCTAGTAAAGTGACAGAACCAGGAATTGAAACCAATTCTTTCTGACTCACAGAGTTAATGCTTTAACCAATTCACCACAGGTCATAGGTGAAGGTCATTCTCTGCAGAAGATACTGAGACAATAAAGTTTAGTAAAAATATGAAAAGAGATAGGAACAAATTCCTTCACTATGAAGGATTTAGAAAATAAAAGAGCTGAATCCGGTAGTCTCTTCTGACCTTGCTTTCAGTTTGCTTATAAGCCAAGAGGAAACTCTCAGGTCCTGCCTCTGGTTTTCAAGAATATCTCTCAAATTCCATTCCAGTTCAAAAATCTCTCTCCGATTTCGGGGTTTGCTGTTGTGGGGGCAAAGCAAAGGAAAATAAAAGAAATACCTTGTTTCTGGGTATATCCTTGTCTTCCAAAGACGAGTCATTCTCTTCAGAAAAGAAAAAAAGCACCCACCAAAGTAATTGTTTTTATAAGAAACAGGAACAATGTAGTGGACAAAACAATCAAAACAAAACAAAAAACATACCTTTTGCTTGGTGCTTGATTTCAGGCCAACACGGGAGTGACTTTTGGACTAAAGGAAAAATGAGAAAGAAATCTATGAAGAGCACAGTATAAATAGTAGGACTTATTCTATTTCCTTTAGAGGAGGGGTCCTTAACTATTTTTGTTCCACGCACCCCTTTGCCAGTCAGGTGAAAACCACACACCCCCCTGTGTATAGGTCCACATTATACTGTGTATTATTTAATAAATACATCACAACCTTACCGACACGTCCCTACAAGAATAATGTGTGTGTGTTATTATTTTTTTTTTTTTTGAGTTTCAATTCAAACTCACAGACCCCTTGTTAAGAACCCCTGCTCTAGAGGTACAGGGTTTAAGTTAAAAATCCTTTCCCCCACCTAACTTTCATTTACAGTCTCTAGAATCTAAGAATAGAAATTCAGCATAGGCTCCAGTGTTGAATTTCACATACTGAATGGAAGACTGTTTTAGTCTGGGAGCTGAGAAGGCAAAGATGCATCTATGCTTTGTCAATGCCTTGCTCTTATTTACCGATTCAGCACCTTTCTTAGAGGATACCGACAGAAACCAAAAGGTGCAACACATAAGGAAAAACTTCCAGCTATAATAAGTCAAGGGGAAAGAAGGGAAAATATGAACAAAAGAAGAAGCAAAGGAAGAAAGAAGAGAAGGAAAGGAATGCCCTGTAGATTGGATAAAGAAAATAGGGGCAGAAATGGAAAAGTGACATGTATGTGGCAATATTTTCAAGTGCATTTCTGTAGGGCAGATTTTAATGTCTGCTAATGTAAGTAAATTCTCATTAGGTTTGAAACATAGCCCTCGAAACATTTGTTTGATATAGGCTTTCTTTTTCCTCGTTTGTTTATGATTATCTAACCTATTAGGAAAGGTAAAGTAGGCACCGAACTATGCATAAGAATATTTTTTGTATAAATTATTATTATGATTTTTCCCAATGGGAAAAAAAGCAAAAGTCAAGCTTTAGAATTCAAATAGTGAATATATTGGTTTTATGTACCATGAACCATGTGACACACCATGAATCAAAGTTAACTCTAAAACAATTACTACAGTATTGCTAGAAATTGTCTCCCTAAGTCAACAGTCTCCAAACTTTTTGGTCTCAGGATCCCTTTATACTCTTAAAAATCATTGAGGTGGCTGGCTGTAGCCCAGGGATAGGGCGCCGGTTCACCACATGGGAGGCCCCGGGTTCGGTTTCCGGGGACCTCTCCAAAGCGGGCAGACGGCCTTGAGAAGGGCGAGCCACCGTGGGCGGGGCAGAGCTGCCATGGGCAGGGCAAAAAAAGCCGCCATGGGCAGGGTAAAGCCACCATGGGCAGGGCAAGTCACTCGCAAACAGAGCAGATGCGCCTGTGAATGGAAGCAGACCCGCCCACGGACGGAGCAGAGCCGCCTGCGTGGTGATCTGACTTGGCTCGTCCCCGCAGCAGGGGGAGACAGAGCGGACACAGAAGAACGCAGAGAAATGAACACAGCAAGAGCAAGCAGAAAGGGGGGGATATGTAACCAACAACAAAAAAAAATCATTGATGCCCCCAAAGAGCTGTTGTTTATGTGGGTTTCGTCTACCTATTTTCACTGTATTAGAAATTGGAACTGAGAAATTTAAAAAATATATATTTATTAATTCACTTAAAAATAACAATAATAAACCCATTACTTGTTAACATAAATCACATATTTTTATGTACAAACAAAATCTTCTGTGAGAAGATGGCATTGCTTTCCATTTTTGCAAATCTCCTTAATGTCAGACTTAATAGAAGGCAACTAGATTCTCATATCTGCTACTGTATTTAATCTGTTTTGATAGGTTTTTGGTTGAAGTAAATGAGGAAAATCCAGCCTCACCCATTCAGATATGTAGTTGGTAAAGGAAAAAGTATTTGTAATAATTCTTTCAGATATATTTCTCCGATAATATACCAAAATCCCACAAATGGCAATTTCTTAAAGGATAGTTGCAAATAGAATCTGATATCATATCAGCAAACGTTTTATACTCTGTTACATAAAAATTTGTTGGTATATCTTGCACTTTGAATAGATCTTTTACCCATCCACAATTCGTAGCAGCATGCTTTGGTCATTGGAAAACAGTGGCTCACTGAGCTATGCAGATCTCCCAAAGTTGACATACTTCATTATATAATATCAAAAAATAAGATTTGTCAATCACCAATCTCACCAGAAAAATGTTCACCTATTGGTAAGTATGAAGCTCATGGGGTCAGATACAAGTTTTCAAAAATTCTAATTTTCACTTGAATTGAAAGCTTAAATTTTATCATGGGCAACAAATATTGGCAGGTGCTTGAAGCAACAGGTTCACTTAGTTCATTTTTGAGAACATGGATGCCAGCTACCTGAGTTTGAATAACCATAGTTTATCTAGCATTTGTTCTTTCAAGTGAAAAAGAAATTTTATGAAAAAGAGGTTAGTTCAGCTGTCAATTCAATCACTTAAGTGCTTTTCCTCAAAACAACCAGTAAACCTCTGTATACAGCAGAAATGCTTTATACACGCTTCCCATTTCATCACACAGACAACTCCAGAGCTGTGTACACAAGGCTTGAGATTTAATAAAATTAATATTTTTCCTACTTCATCAAGGATATTCTTAGGTGAAACTGGCCTTTTCCCCCGCAAAAATGCAAACGCACAGTGGTAATTTACAATGCTACTAGTAAGGTTTAGTGCTATTGCCTAAATCCATGCTAAACCACAACAATTTTAGCTACCATTGCTCAGCAAGCACAATCAGTGCAAATGTTACCCAGTGAAAAAGGCAAAGGATACGTTATTATTGTTATATAAATAGTTTTGACTTCATAGATTCCCTTCAAGAACTACTGCCCTTAGTACTTTAAAGCATTTGAGTCAATAGTAATTAGACCCTCCTTCAAAAAAATGGATCTTAGGAGGAACGGAGCCAATTGAAAACAAGCTGTCTTTAGGACATCCCTACCTTCTTTCAGCTACCGTAGAGGAGAGAGAGAGCAACCAGGAACAGGCTTCCTTCTAATGGACAGAAGGTAGGATGGGGGAAGGAATTTGGTAAGGAGTCTGTAGTGCTCATCTTTCACTTATTCATACAGTGCTTTGAGATCGCTCCAGACTCTGACAAATCCACCACCAAGAAGCCAAGAATCCAAAAAATGGAGGTGCAGCAGAACCTACTCCTGAATTCCAAGGGGCCATATCATCACATTCATTGTCCAGCACATACATCCTGAGGAAGAATGGCTGGACCTGTACTTCTAAAACTATAGACTATATAAAGGTCACTTAGGAGACAACCATCTGCTTTCCCAGCCCCAACTCCAGAAATTCCAAGGAGGTCTGGGGTGGCCCCCTTGAGTGTGGTTTTACTAACATCCCATGGGATTCAAATACTGTGGCCTACAAACTACAATTTGAGGACCACTGGCCTGCCAAGGTGGTAGTTACTTGGGATAAGAAATAGGAAAATGAAGGAAAAATGCTGCTAGAGCTCCCTCTATTTCTCTTTGAAGAATCTGAATAAATGAACCTCTTTCCCTTTTCCCTTTTAAGTGCTTGGTGATAAAATTCATCATTTGATTGAACCATGTGGGTGAGTCAAGAGAAGGAAAAAGGCTTTTTCTAATTTACTATCAGTAAATTAGTCAAGCTAGTTCAAAAGTAGATCTGCAGTAGTTCTTTAGCCCCTCCAATTTGAAAACAAAGGCACACACATTCTGGTTATTTATATTTTTAGAAATTTAGTTGGGCTTTTGTACCAGTTTAAATAGCATAAACATCCCTAGGCATTCTCTTTGTATACAGCTCAAAGTCTTCATCATGATAGCAAACATGATTTAAAGGACAAGAATTCCATTTATAAAGGTGAAAAAAAAGCTAATCCAATTCTAGAAATATACCATTTTCATTTGGCATTAAACGAGTTTTTCTTGGGCCTTTCTTGGTAAATATCTTATCTAATCACAATGGTGAATAGGCTTGTTAAAAAATTACCAGCGTGTCATGATATGCAGTCGGTCCCCCATTTACAAACTGGTGGCCTTCTAAAAATTTCTTTAAGTATTAGGTATAAGGACTAAGAGGTTACTTTCTCCAGAGACATAATTTATAGGCTGTACCATAAAGGCCTACTTAAGCACTAATATAAATGAAATGCTATGCACTTGCAATAAGTATTATACTATCACAATACTAATAATTAAACAAAGCCAAAAATAATAAAAAATCAATTAAGAAATTGGCTGTTTCTTTCTATCTTGAACAATAGTGTGAATCAAAAAACATATTTGATTAGAAGAGGATGGAGATTAGAATAGAAATTCTAGAAATTCTGAAGGGGCCTTTTTAGAATTCTTTCACTGCTAATATGCTAATATGTCTGATTTCACTCCTCCCCTCCCAAGAGGGTGGTTTTCCCTTTTTTTTTTTTTTTTTTTTTTAATTCAAGTGAATAACCAGCAAGATTCTGATATTTAGCAGCCATGATTAGGTTCACTTTGGACTGCTAAGTGGTAAAGAGTAGCAGGAGAAGAAAGAAGGTTGTTAAGCAAACTTCCTGTGGCAGGGCACATTCAGCCTGGCCCTATTGTTACCTGTGCCCCAGTTTGAAAAATCATAGAAATGGACAAGGGTGGGAATGGGGGTAGGAGACCATCAAATGGAAAAAATAAACCTCATTTTTCTCAAACAGTTGAGTGAAATTTTAAAAAGAGAGGAAATATGGGGCTAGGAAGAAAGATAAACTTAAAAATAACAAACAACATGAATACCTCACATATTTGAGCACTTCCTATGTGTTCACACTACAACATCCAACTCACATGCATTGTTTTACATGATCCTCATAGCATGGCTAAGAAGTAGGTGTGATTGTATTCTTATCTCAATTGTTTGGATGGACAGACTGAGGCAGAGAAAGCAAAAAAATTGCTCAAAGACATACTGCTATGTGGTAGAACCAATCCCTGAATGATAAAACCAGTCTTTCTAATTCCAAAACTCATGGCCTTTAAACATTATACTATTTATATGAGAAAAATTGCCCAAGGAAAAATTAGCTGAGTCCAGAGTAGTGAAAATCAGAGAACAAGTGAAAACCATGTTGCATGAATAATTGCCTCAAAAGGAAGAAGAGAGGTAGTGGAAAAGAGATAATAGATCAGAAATTTATTCAAGTCAGACTTGAGCTGGCATCAGTGGCCAAGGACTCTGATATCCTGTTTTGGGCATTACTGGGAGGGGCCTTTTCCCCAAAAGGATTTTCCAGAAGACAAAAACAATTGCAGAGCCTGTCCAAGGAAATGGAATAATCATAGCACCCCCAAATTTCAGATAAGCAACACCCGGTTCTAAACCAGTTTTGGCCAGGAGAGATAGTTTAGTTTTCCAGATTGAACATACTATACTAATCAATGTATATCTGCTCCCCACTTTATAAGAACCCCTATGCAAAATGGAAATGAAATATCAGCCAATCAGAACACTTCCTCACTTGCTTCTGCCTTTTCACCCCTATAAGCCTCCCCTTTTCACCTCTAGGTGGACCTCTTTTTCACACATGGTTTGGGTGATGCCCCATTAATGAATCATAAACTGCTCAAATAAACTCCCAAATTATGCTGCCTAATATCTTATTTTAACAAGGCCCAAGCTTATTCTATGGGGACAGTGAATTAGAAGGGAAGTCAGCAGAATAGCTTTGCAGTGGGGCAGGTAAGGGAAGGCTTGTTGTATAACTATGTAAGAGATACCAAATCAGGTGCATCTAATTCGGGGCATGCCTGCCTAGTGTTCTACTGCAGACTTCAAGACATTTTCAATAAAAAGAGCCTAATAATACTAGTCCCCCCCACCCCCACATACACACACAAATGATGCATCAGCAGAAGAAAACTTTATAAAAGAAATCCATAATTTTCTTTTATAATGAAATTAATTCTAAGCTGTCCTGGAATTCTGACCTTAACTCTCACAAGTGTTAATTAAAACAGTGTGCTCTGTAAAGTTAATCCAAAGTTGAAAACAGCAAGGGGTGAATGTGATTATGTCTTCCAGAACTATTTAAGCAAATGGGCACTCTGACATCTAAGCCTGCAGATCTGATAGGGTATATTCCATGTAGAACTTTAATGGAAACCAAAAGGGATTTTATGTGACCTCTCTCCTCAAATACCATCCATTTCCCTACCAGCGGTCCTACCCACATTGGAAAGGGGCCCCCAATATATAATTCCTGCTACTTTTAGAGAATTAGGAAATGTTTTAGTTTGCTCTACCAACGTTAAGGAATTCAATTTAAACCCCAGGAAGAAACTGACAAGGGAGTGCTCTTAAATATGAGCTCTGGTCTGAGTTCCCTTAATTGGAAGCTGCAGGGTAATTTAATGGGATCACTCTACAAATGGGGTGATTAGTGGCACAATAACTCATGGGGATACTAGCCTGCTCTCTTAGAAGGCTGTAATGGTGTCACCCCATGTTCGGATGCTGCAACAAGGGACACATCTGAGATGACATGACATAAAGAAAGTCCCCCACTTCATGTCCTGGTCTGTGCTTGCTTTTCAGAACAACACAAGAAGAAATTGCTGAAATGGAAAGGTTAACAAGAGAGTTTGTCACTTAATGATTTGTAGGGTGATAACTGGGCAGTCAAGACTGCACAGTATTGTATGATGTTCTCCTGTCCTGTGGGTTATTTTTTAATCTGATCCTGTTTGGAAGAAATCTTGAAGGCAGTTTAATTCAAAAGGCCTATGGCTTTCTGAACCACAATTATTTCATAATTTAAGGCCACCACCTCCTTGATGGGGGTGGGGGGAAGCTTCTGACTTTCCATCAGAATTTTAAGGAGTCTTTCCTTTTAGAAGAGTATGGGTTTAAATGATTTGGACAATATTCTGCTCTTGTCACTTTTAAGTTGATGACAGGCCACTCTGGGTTCCCTTTCTCCAATTTTATTCTCTTTCTACACCTAGGATCACTCAACAGCTATGGGCCCAAACTTGCCTCTAATATGCATTACCTGGAATGTTCTAATCTTGGAGCAGTGGTGGTCAGCATCAGCTATCAGACATCTGTTGTTTTTGCTTGCCCAGCACCCATTCCCTTCTTTCTGATAATTGTGCTATATTATTATATCCCTGTATTGGTCAAAGTCCCAGAAGGAAACAGAGGGCACACTCAAAAGGGATGACTGAAGAGAGTTTAATGAAGGGATGTTATACAGAAATGTCGGTGGGATTAAGGGAAACCATAAATATGGGGAAGCACCACAGCTAGCAATAGTGCTGGTCACCACTACTTGAAATGTTACATATTCTCCTGAAAATGATGGTGAAAACTAATAAGGAGATCCAAGATGATAGAGATGGGAGAGGCAGGGTGCACTTCTCTTCCAGAAGCAACAAGAAGACAGGCAGGCTTGCTGGCATAGGGGAAGCAGTGGGCATGTAGGAGAAGCGGCCTGGTGCCAGGAAGCAGTGGGGGCATAGGAGGAGTGGATCAGGCAGCCTATGAGGGGGTCCTTGCCAGGCACTGCTAGGGAAGCAGCAAGGGTGCAGGGGGGAGTGAGACAGAAGTGCTTGGGCTCCAGAGGCCAGGGCACCGCAGTACAACATCCAGGAAGGAGCAGGACAGGGAGACTGGGAGAGATCACCACAGAGGAACTGACTCTGAAACTTGTCTGTGCCCCTGTTGTGGATCTCTGCCCTGGTTTTGATCAGTGAAACACAGGCAATTCTAAAGATTTAGAATAAGCTGAACCAAGTGTCAAAGAAGAGCCAAACAATAGTACAACTCTAGGCAAGAGAGAGAACCTGACCAACAGAGTAAACTCATCAAGGTAAACAAATGCCTAGACACCAGCAAAAAATGACAAGTCATTCTAAGAAACAGGAAGATATGGCCTAGGAACAAATTAAAAAGTCAGAGGAGATGCAGTATTTGGAACTAATCAAAGATCCAAACAAATTCCTAAATCAATTATATAGTTGATCAATTATATGTTACTATAGTTAACAGTAACAAATTAACATTCTTGCATCAATTGTAACAGAGGTACCATACCAATGTTAAGTGTCAAAAGTGGGGGTGAAGGGTAGGGGAATGTTGCATTTTTCATTCTTAGAAAAATGTTATACACCAGGGACACAAACAAATTTCCTTGTCAACTACACTTTTTTACTTTGTGGCTTCTCTGAAAGTACACACAGACAAGTGCAGGTCAAAGCTTCATCTTCAGGGGAAAAAAGAGAGAACTTTACACTGGAAGCAAGGCAAGTATATAAATTATGTTCTACCTCTCAATTAACATAACTCTGGTAAGAAGGTAAAGGTGGACATGGTCAGGCATCTCAATAGACAGGGCCTTGAACATTATATAGCTTCATACTTCTATGAGAATAAATGTGTCCTTGTTGTCATAGGCATGTTTTCTGGATACACAGATGCCCACACGGTAGCTAACAAAATATTAAACTTCCCTCCTAGGGAAGTCCTGCTACTTTCTCAAATAAGATGGCCAAAGCTCTGGAATATATAAGCCTTGCCTAAGGAAAGAAATAGGCTAATAAGCGAAGCCCTCGATCCTAATGCTTGCACTTAAGAACTTTATTCCTGGAATAATTATAATTAATGCCTAAGAGTTACCTCCTAGAAACCTCCTTGTTACTCAAGTGTGCTTCTCTCTAA
>PVKH010036028.1:0-11656 GCA_004027955.1 Chaetophractus vellerosus
TTTTTTTTTTTTTTTTTTTGCGTTCTTCTGTGTCTGCTTGCCCTGCCCGCAGGGGCTTGCCCTGCCCGCGGCGGCTTGCCTTCTCAAGGCAGTCTGCCTGCTTGAGGAGGCCCCAGGATCCAAACCTGGGGCCTCCTATGTGGTAAACTGACGCCCTACCAATTGGGCTACTGCCGGCCCCAGTCCAAATCTTTTAAAAGTGTAATTCAGCCTGTTCGCATTTAGTATAACAAATGAAATTCATCACTTCATTTTATTTCTTCCTCTTTTAGTTGCTATTTATTTTCTTTGTTCTTTAAGTTTTCCCCCTTTTTCTTATTTTTCCTGGTTTGATCCAGTTTTTATTCATTTTTTTTTCTCCTTAATTTGGAGGTTCTTCTGTATCTTCCCTTTCTACAAGTGGTTATGCTGTCATTCCAGAAACACATTTTTCTACAACTTTATGAAAACAAGATACCAACTATTTCCCACCACCAAGGGTCCCCATTTCCCTACTGTTCCTCCCATCCTGTAAAATGAGACTTTAAAGCACTTATACTTCCGCCTCCTTGTATAAACCTTATTTTCACCCCCAGCCCATCCACTTCTTGGTTTTGCTAATATAATTTAGTTACTTAGTTTCAGTCTATTCAGTGTTCCCTTGCAGTATATATCTCAAGTTTTTAAAGTTATATTTAAATTTTCAATGAAATATACCAGATACACTGAAATGTGTAAACTATGATAGACACCACTATCACTATGTTAAGTAACAATTTTATTCATTAATTTCACTTTTATCACCTCCCTCATTTAACAGATTATTGTTGAGTGCCTGCTATTACCAGGTACCTTTCTGGATTCTAGGGAAAGGAAGGCCAAAACACCTTCTTACAAGGAGCTTAAATTCTGTTGGAAGAGAAGAAATGGTAGGCAAATATGTAATTTCAGGTAATGAAAGATAGGGTAAAAAGAGTGATAAGTAAGGCATGGTCCTTTCAGACATGACAGCGTGGACGGCCTCTCAGACTTGGTAATATTTGGCCATGTATATGAATGAATAGAGGGAGTAAGCCCTATAAAGTAAGAGGGTAGAGACTTCTGATGGTAAACAAAAAATGAAAAAGTCCCAAAGTAGAACCGAACTTGGGTATCAGCAACAGCTAATTTTAATGACATATGTTACCGCTATGTTTCAGATCTATTTCTTTTAATAAATTGTTAGAGAAACACCTAAAGCAGCAGTTCTCAATTTTTTTAGTCTCAGGACTCCTTTACATTCTTAAAAGTTAAGGACCCCAAATAGCCCTTATTTATATGGGTCATGTTTATTGATAAGTATGTTTTAGAAATTAAAACCTACTTGAAAATACTTGTTAATCCATTAAAAATAATAAATCCTTTACATGTTAATATAAATAACACTTATGGAAAAACTAATTTTTAAGAGAAAAGTGGCATTATTTTATGTTTTTGCAGATCTCTTTCATGTCTTTCTGTATAAAAGTTAGCTGGCATTATTTTATGTGCTTATGCATTCAGTCTGTTGTGATATCGCATTATATAGTTTCTGGAAACATCTATCGTGTACTTAGAAGGAAGGAGTGAAATACCATTATGTATTAGTTTCAGCCTTATGTACCTCCTGAGAAGTTCTCAAGGACACTTCCCTCCTTCCCCCTTATTCCCCATTCCAGGAAAACCCAGGCCATATAGTTTGTGAACTGCTGACCATGCTTTCGAATAATCCTCTCTGCTTCCTCACCTCCCGCCCACCAACCTTTCGTCTGACTCTGGTCCTAGGGTTTACTGCTACATTGCAATTTATGTCACTCCTGTGAGTGCTTATATATTTGGACCAAATTTGTGTGTTCATAAACAATACATCAGTTTATTTCACGTTTTAAAAATTTAACTAAATCTCGTCTTTCTGTATACATCCTTTTGCAGCATGGTTTTTTCATTCAGTATTGGGATTTTGAAATTCAAGTTAATCCATGTAAACCTTTTTCGTTCATTTAAATTCACTGTTTGAATATACTACAATTTATTTTGCCATTTGTCTCTGATTTATTGCAATTAAAATCCGTGCTACAGTGAACATCCTTGATTGTGTCTCTTTGTGCACATAGGATATATACTTAGAAGTAGAATTGCTGGATATATAGGATTTGCCCATCTTTGGCTTTACTAATTTTGCCAAATTTCCTTCCAAAATAGTTGAACCAACTTATAATTTGGCCAGTAGTGTACAAGAATTCCCAGTTCCCCATAGTCTAGCCTTTGTAAATTCTTGATAATCTGATGTATTTGAAATGGTGTCTTCTTTTAATTTGCATTTTGTCATTAAATTTCCAAGGTTACAGATGAAAAATCAGGTGCTGGTCTGATTCTTTCTCCTTTGTAACTAAACTGAAACTTTGCTCTGGAAGGTTGTAGATTTCTCTTTATTTTAGCAATTCGGGAATTTTTCCAGAATGTTTGTGTGTGATTTGCAGCCAGTTTAAGTCTTCCTATTAGATCATTTCTCTTATATTATTTTTTATATAATTGTCATTATCTTCATCAGTTTTTCCTCTTTATTTAGAACTCCTGGTATTCTAGGTCTGCTGATCTCTCCTCCATGTCTCTTATTACTCATGATATTCATCTTTTTATTTTTGGTGTGTTGTGAGAAAGTTTTTTCTCTTGATCTTAAAGGTTTCTAGTGAACATCTGTCATATGCTGTATCTTAAAATTTGAAAATCATAATTTTAGATCCAGAAAATCTTTTTTTTCCTTTTAATTTAAATGCTTTATTTTAGTCTCCTTAAGAATTATTTGTGGGAAGTGGATGTAGCTCAACCAATTAGGTGCCTGCCTACCACATGGGAGGTCCCAGGTTCGGGTCCCGGTGCCTCCTAAAAAAAGATGAGCAGACAGTGCCCCTGCTGCAATGAGCTAGATGCCACCCCTGCCACAACGAGCCAGCTGCCGCCTCTGCCCCAGTGAGCACATGCCACAAGCAAGCAGACGCTGCAGCTCGTGGGGAGCGGATGTGGCTCAGGCCATTGGGCACTTGCCTTTCATGTGGGAGGTCCCAGGTTTGGTTCTTGGTGCCTCCTGGAGAAGACGAGCAAACGGTGAACAGACAGACAAAAGAACCTTCTGGGGGAGGAGGGGATAAATAAAGAAAAATAAAGTAAATAAATAAATTTAAAAAAATTTTTAAAAGTTAAAAAAATTATTCGTACTTTGGGAGTTAAAGAAGTGATGAACCTTCCAGCACTTCTGTTTCACCAATTGCCTGCCTGTTCCACATGTTCTGTATTTTCTTTCTCCTGGCTGCTGGGAACACTATCATTTTCCTTTGTATGATCAAGGCTCCATTTATCTTTGGGTGCTGATCAAAGTGTTCAGCTGTGGCCAGCACATATGAACAGCAAGTTGTCAGTCCCTATGAAGACACCAGGAGAAAACAGAAAATCTCTTGCTTCTCAGCTGCAAAAGCTGCTGATTTCCCACTACAGGGTTGGGGTAGAAGATCTTTCCACTCTGCTCAGGAAGGCTTTAATGAGGAAATGATGCTATTAACTGAAATAAGAAACACCACAGGAGAATCTACTTTGAGGATAAAATACGAGGTATCAAGGGTGTACAAGTGAGGATTTATAGCCAGTGGTTGGAAATGTGGATACATCTTGAAAATTTTAAGATTTGGTGTAATTACTTTTAAGAGTGCAGTCCATGAGGAGGAGATACCAGTTACAAGAAAATTCATGAAATATTGGAGTAAGGTAATAAAAAAGTGGGACTTTGAACTTTTTCCTTTTCTCTTTACTACTTTGATCTTTTTGGATCCAGCTCTTAATTATCCAAAAACAGAACTGAAGGAATTTGAAATAACCCACATTTATTGTGTGAAGAACATAGTGATAGTGAAATATTTCTTAATATAGTGCTGGCAGTTATCAATGTAGTAATGTATTTGGTTCCATTTTTTCCTTATTGCATTCCCTTTTTTCTACCTTCCCTTTCTGTTGATAGCACCTGTACTAATCATTGTGCCTTTTGTCTAAGGCAGATAATTTGACTTTAATGAAATGAATATTATTTTACAGGTGCTGCCTATATAATAATCACCAGGCTAAGGACTGTATTGACTCCTTTGTTACTCACTGTGTCCGGGTAAGAATTAATAGTTTTGATCACTATGATGGATACTTGAAAATTTGTGGAGCGGAAGTCCTTAGATGTCATTAACTTGTGCTCTTTTTCCCCTGATATCTCTTACTCATTTTTACTGAATAAAAATCTATCTTTTACTGTGTACATTTCATTGGATGGCTACCCAACATGTAGTCTTCCTGTCAGATTGTTCAGCAGAGAGTAGAGCAGCTTTTTTTTTTTTTTTGTTAGGAGGTACCAGGAATTGAACCTGGGACCTCGTACATGGGAAGCAGGCAGCTTTTGATGACCACCTACTAAAACCCTAAATAGGCCCAGAGAAACAAGTTATGACCCCTAACATGGAAAAAAAGCAATTCTTCAATTTTTTTTGTAAATAGACCTCCCTAAACACTTACCTTTATAGTAAAGAGGAAACAGTTAATTTAGATGAAGTCAGACTTTTTTTTTAAGTCTCAGGCAATATAGGAGAAAACCTAAACCCTGTAGTGAATTGAATTAATTATAAATCAATCTTTTTAAATTTTATCAACATTTCTCTTGGAGAATTCAGCCAGGTAGTTCTTTTCACCTCCAGTTACTAAATTTTTATAGGAAGGCAGCATGGTATGGTGAAAGGAGAATCAATAGAAGACCAGATTTTATTTTCATTATCAGATTACTTTACTTTTTTGTAAACTTCTCTGTTTTTAAAAAGTGAAATGCTAACATCTCTTCTCTGCCTGAGATAATGTCTTTCAAGGTATAAAAATATAAAACAATATTATACTTTTAAAATCTTTTAATTAATATCTATAATTCCTACTGTTCATGCCTATCATCTGATTAGTGTTAAATTATTTTTTATGTGAGTATATAAAGAGAGTGAGCTTAAAAGAACCTTAGTCGGGATTTATAAGTATTAGCCATTAGCCATTACTTAAGCCCTAAAATTATCAGGCATTCTTGTATATTTAAAGCAGCACAGAAATGTCAGCCTCAAACTTTGTTTTTTGTTTTTTTTTTTTAAGATTTATTTACTTAATTACATATCTCCCCTCCCCCCCGATGCGGCGATGCGCGGAGACTGGTCATTGCGCAGGCGCGGCTTTCCCCGCTTGTGGGCGGCTTCTGCTTCCATTCATGGCCGGCTTTCAGTTCGCGGGTGGCTGGCTGCGCTCCATTCGCAGGCGACCTGCCCTGCCCGTGGCAGCTTTTGCCTGTCCGTGGCAGCTTTTTGCCCTGCCCACGGTGGCTCTGGCCCGCCCATGGCGGCTTGCCATTCTCAAGGCGGTCTGCCCTCTAGGAGAGGTCCCCGGGAACCAAACCCGGGGCCTCCCATGTGGTATGCCGACGCCCTATCCACTGGGCTATCCAGCCGGCCCCAAACTTTGGGTTTTGATTTGAAGTAATCAGAAAAGAAACTGAAATTGTCCTTTTGAAATTGCAGGAAGATAATCTGAAGAGCAAAGAAAGATACTTTTGCCATAACTAAACAGGTTTCACAAACATCCACTTTCTTCTAGCTGTTGATAAATTCTTGTGTTGATTTCCTTAAAAACAAACACATTTGTAAGAAATATACATAGGCATGATTCTTATATACACAGCATTTTTCCTTAAACAAAATTTGGAAATTTGCAATGTTAAGTTTCTTTAGTATCAGGAAATTTCATTCTGACTTTTAACAAATTGTATGTTCATTACAGCCGTTCTGTAGTCTTATTCAGATCCATGGACATAATAGGGCTCGACAGAGAGATAAACTCGGTCATATTCTTGAGGAATTTGCTACCTTGCAGGATGAGGTAAGAACCATCAAGTTTCCCTTCCTTCCAAAAAGCAATTCCTACACCTTGACCAGGATTTTTAAAGCAGCTCTCTGGAACAATATTTGACTATTTAATTTTTCAATATGGTGAACCTAGTTTTCACTTAAAACATAGCAGTTTCATATACCAAAGAAAGAGTTTACAAAAAGACAAAACAATTATCTAAACTGATAAACATTTCAATTATTTCTTTGATAATCAAGATAAGTTATGAAATGTGTTTAGAATTGTAGTTTTGTAGCAAGATCATATTATAAAAATAGATTGATTTTAAAGTAAACTTGTGGGCAGTAGCAACATTAATTGATAATGTAACTTAGACCTTAAATCAATTATTTATATTTTTGTCCTCTATGAAATGGATGTCTTTTTAGAGTGTTTAGGTTAATGAGCTAACTATTTGTGAACCTAGGAGTTTGAATGAACTAAACCAAAAATGAGATTTAAGTTTCCTGCTCATATGCTTTTTTTAGCTGTTTATTTTTTTAAAGTTCTGTCATTACTTAAAAAAAAAAAAAGTCAATGTTATGACATTTTATTCTGATAGGCAGAGAAGGTTGATGCAGCACTTCACACTATGCTGTTGAAACAGGAACCCCAAAGGCAACATTTGGCCTGTTTAGGTACCTGGGTCCTTTATCATAATCTTCGAATTATGATACAGTATCTTCTAAGTGGCTTTGAATTGGAACTCTACAGCATGCACGAGTACTACTACATATATTGGTAAGGGAACAATAAATTTCAGTTACTGTACGGCTATGTCATAGCAACAAGGGAAAGTTAATCACTTGTAATGCTCAGTTTTTGTAAGAGCTAATCTATCAATTATCTAATTGGATAATCTTTTAAAAACAAGCTAAGCAGGTGTGTCCTTATTAGTACTAATGTATATGTTGATGAGATTATTTCATTTAGATGTCTACCATTAACATTTTATATTCCTTAAGGTATCTATCTGAATTCCTTTATGCATGGTTGATGTCAACATTGAGTCGTGCTGATGGCTCTCAAATGGCCGAAGAAAGGATAATGGAAGAACAGCAGAAAGGCCGTAGCAGTAAAAAAACAAAGAAAAAGAAAAAAGGTGCAGCAGATTATTTTAAAATTTAAGTGCTAAAGAGATTGGAGTATACACTTTAGTTTTTACAAGTATGTAGATAAGAGATACATGTGTTAGTTGTAACAGGTGAATTAGTCATTATATTTTAGTTTTTATCTTCAGAAAGTGTAAGGTAGAGACTGAGTCATAATCTTAGTCATGTAAGACCTTTTGGTTCCTTCCCTTGCTTTTCTTTTACTTCTGTGCTGTTCCTCATATCAGAGGATCTTAAGACAAGAAGCAGCAGCCTCATGGAGTATGTGAGTAAAATAGGTTAGGAAATAAGACAGCAGGAGAACTGTGGTCTTCTTTTTGACAGAAGCCTGAGAACTCGGGCATCATCAAGAACCATGAGGAAAGAGAAATGTTCCAAGGGGCTAGCTTATTGATCATCTGGGGAAGGGTGTAGATATTGTTACAATCATTATAAAATACTTTGTATTTCCTTAGGATTTAAACAGTGTGGGTGGGTCATTAAATGAGTGTTTTCATAGGCTTTCTGAATAGGAAGTTAAGACTGGTGAATCCAGAATTTTAATTACTTAATAATAGAATTTTATGGTATTAGCTGTTCTGAGAACCATGGTTATTGCTTATCCTTTCTGTTCTATTTTATTATTGGTAAATTTGGCTTTAAGATAAAATTTAGTCTGCAGTTACAGGCTGATGGTTTGATTGAGTAAATAAGATGAAAGATTTTCTTAAAATTAGATTTTTTCTACAGTAATGCAGAAGGAGGGGGAAAAGAGTTTGGATGATTTTCTTTCTAATTATAGTTCGCCCATTGAGCCGAGAGATCACAATGAGCCAGGCATATCAGAACATGTGTGCTGGAATGTTTAAGGTAAGTTTTTGAAAATGAAATTCTTTTTGCTTTTTAACTACATTGCTATTATGTAGTTTAATTAAAATGAACTCTTCCGTGATTATTCCCAGATTCTTACTGCCCTTTGTTTTACTTTCCATGTGTTTAAATTACCTTTTTTCAAGTCTGATTGTTTTCTTTAATTCATTCAACAAATTCTTGAAACCTCCTGCATATCAGATACCTTATATTGGGTACATTGTAGGATACCAAGTCGAATGATCAAATTAGACGTGGACCTTGCTCTCATGTCAAACAGGGCAGGTGTGTGTGTGACACAGGCAATGAGAGAACAGAGGATTCACCTCTAACTGATGATCAGGAAAGGTTTCTTGGATAAGATGAGGTTTGGATTTTTTTAGGAGTGGATTAGGAAAGGCTTAACATGTTTTAAATGGATGGTTTATGCAAAAGTCTTTATTTTCAGGAGATAGTGAGTACTGAATCTTAAATTGTACTTGGCAATTCAAGAAAGGATTCAAAGCAACTTTAAAAATTTGAAACAGAACATAGATTTCCATATGAAAACTGGGAGCTGTGCTTTTCTTATTACTTTATTTTTTGTTTTGTTTTGCTTTTTCATTTTTTTTTAAGAGTAGTTGTATGTTTATAGAAAATCATGCAGAAAGAACAGGGTTACCATAGCCTTCCCCCTACATTGAGACAGTTTTCCCTATTAACACTCTGCATTAGTGTGGTACCTTTGGTCAATTGAACGATATAATTATATTAACTATTAGAGTTGTATAGTTCTATGGGTTTTTACAATTTTTTATTCTGGTTACATATACAACCGAAAACGTCTCATTTTAACTACTTTCAAGTATACAATTCAGTGGTATTAAATAAATTCAGTGTTCTGCTACTATCACCTCAAACAAAATTATTTCCTGATTAAGCATTAAGCCCCTATTCCCCACCCCAACCCCTGCCCACATGTATTCTAATTTGGCTATGAATTTGCATATTCAAATTATTTCATATCAGTGAGATCATACATGTGTCCTTTTGTGTCTGGCTTATTTCCCTCAACACGATGTCTTCAAGGTTCATTGTCACATGTATCAGAGCTTCATTCCTTTCTAGGGCTGAGTAATATTCCATTGCATGTATGCACGTTTTGTTTATCCATTTTTCCATTGATGGTGCTTGGGATATGTCCATCTTTTGGCAGTTGTGAATAATGCCATTATGAACATTGGTGTGCAAATATCTATTCAAGTCCCTGCTTTCAACTCTTTTGGGTATATACCTAGAAGTGGGATTGCCAGGTCCTATGATAATTTTGTACTTTCTGAGGAGATGCCAAACTGTTTTCCATAGCAGCTGTACCATTTTACATTCCTACCAACAATGTGCAAGTGTTCCTATTTTGCCATATTCTCACCAACACTTGTTATTTTCCATTTAATTTTTAAAATTTTTTACAGTAACCATTCTGGTGGGTATGAAATGGGATCTTCTTGTGGTTTTGCTTTGGGTTTCCCTAATGGCTGATGATGTTGAACACCTTTTCATGTGCTTATTGGCCATCTGTATATCTTCTTTGAAGAAATGTCTTTGTAAGTCCTTTGCCCATTTTTTAATCAGGTCATCTTTTTGTTGTTACATGTTACTTGTTTTTGCAGAAACTTCTATTTGAAGGTTTCAAAGCTTTTGTATAATTCTGAGACAGGGAAGAATAATGTGCATTGTAGTATAGTTAATTTTTCTGAGAGAAAATAGTAATATATTAAACACAGGAACTTGAAAAATTTTTGCAGAAGATGGCACTTACACTAAAAATGAATACTGAGAAGCCAGTTTTCCTTTCCTGTCTGATTTCTGAGCCATGGGTTGTTTTAGCTTTATGTAAATAGCTGTTTCTAGTTGTCTGTTCTATTACAATGAAATATTCACTTTTTCATATTGATGTCGTCTTTATCTCATTCCCTTTTTCGTTTAGACCATGGTAGCATTTGATATGGATGGCAAAGTACGAAAACCCAAGTTTGAGCTTGATAGTGAGCAAGTTCGATATGAACACAGGTTTGCCCCCTTCAACAGTGTGATGACACCACCACCAGTGCACTATCTACAGTTCAAGGTAAACCTGTTCATTGAAATAATCATAAAATCTTTAGTCTTAATTAGACCTTCTTAGAGATGTACTGTTTATACCTAGACATTTTCTTAAAATAGTCAAATCAAATTATTATTGAAGCAGTGTGACAAGGTGATAGAAATAGCAGTTTTAAGTAGTATGAAAATTGTCTATGTTGGGTCTTATCACATTTTAACATATTTACTATGCCTTCAATAAAGTAACACTATTTAAGATGAGAGAATTATATGAACCTAGTTTATGAGAGCTGAGAATTGAATATTAATAGGAAATAATAGTAAAATGTACTGGATATTCACTTCAGTATTACATGAATTGATAGTCAATGTAGATTTCTTTGATAATTAAAAATAGCTATTTTAGACTTTTTCATTAAACATATTTTGAATAACATTATTTTCTCCTTCTCTTTAGGAAATGTCTGACCTCAATAAATATAGCCCTCCTCCTCAGTCTCCAGAACTGTATGTGGCAGCTAGTAAGCACTTTCAGCAGGCAAAAATGATATTGGAAAATATCCCAAACCCAGACCATGAGGTGAGACTGGATTCAAAATAATTTTTGGAAAAAACTTGTCAGGAAATACATATCTTTCTTCTGAGTAAAAATTTAATTTAAAAAAATGAACTTTATGCTCTTGTTTCTCTTCAGATGAAATAAATCTTTTGCCTTTTACTAAAGATTTCCATGGAGAGAAATGGCAACGAGTTGTTAACGAATTTTTTTCAAGTCTCGATTTGGCAAGACTAGGAAAAAAAAAAAAAACTTTTAAGAATAGTATTAATAAATGGAACCTGTCCTGTTTCTAGCAAGGATTTCAAATAGCTTTGTCAACCTAATTTTGTTAGAGTTAAAATTATTTTTATGAAAGAGGTGCTGTAAGTTCCTCCTTTGTATAAAGTTAGAAATTGATGCACAGAGGAATTAAGAGACTGCACACTTACATGGAAGAATCATCCCTGTAGTTCATCTTTATTAGACTAGTCAGCTGTGACAGTTACTTAAAAGTGTGCGGTTCCTGGAAGGTTGAACTCTCATGACAGATAACTGAATGAATATGTCTACCAAAGTGTGTGAGGCAAGAGAATAAATAAGAATCAGAACCATAAAGTAAGTAGGAAGGCTAGAGATAAGATGCAGACTGATCTACAGCTCAAAGTGCTAATTTTTAATTTTTATTTTAATCTATAGTTTAATATACTAGGAATATATATTTATATAAACCCAATCTGAAAAATGATCTAGCCAGATATCACAGGAAGTAAGAAACAGTCTTATTCTACTTGACCTTTTAAAGTAAAGGATATTGCATTTGAAGAGATACCTGTAATATGTATATAATTTTCGAAACTGCTTATGCCCAGCAGTTCTGCTTCATGAGATTTATTTATAGATCTTTGTGCACAAGTGGGAAGTGAAGGGAGTGAGAATATACAAGAGTATTCTTTGCAGTAGTGGTTTTAATAGCAAATGTGGAAGGGGACTTAAATGTCCATCAATAGGGCACTGTTAAGTTAAATCATTCATGCAAGTAAATACCATACAGGGGGCCGGCTCGATAGCCCAGTGGATAGGGCACCGGCATACCACATGGGAGGCCCCGGGTTCGGTTCCAGGGGACCTCTCC
>PVKH010036029.1:0-11660 GCA_004027955.1 Chaetophractus vellerosus
GACAGGGCAAAAGCCACCACGGGCAGGGCAGGTTGCCCGTGAATGGAGCGCAGCCAGCCACCCGCGAACTGAGAGCTGGCCGTGAATGGAAGCAGAAGCCGCCCACAAGCGGGGAAAGCCGCGCCTGCGCAGTGACCAGTCTTGGTGCGTTGCTGCAGTGGGGGGAAGGGGAGATATGTAATAAAATAAATAAATCTTAAAAAAAAAAAAGAAAATAGATGGGAAATTTCCTTACAATAATGGAATCTCTATAAAATGAATTAAAAGAAAATCCTAAAACTTAAAAACACAATAACTGAAATTAATGATTAAATAAATGGAATTAACTAGAGAATAGCATTATTGCAAAGTGATTCATCACACACAAGAGATCCTCAGTTAGACTAAGTGCTGATTATTCACTAGAAACCACGGAGGCAAGAAGGAAGTGGTATGATATATTTAAGGTACTGAAAGAGAAAAGCTGCCAGTGATGCTGAGAAGGAAAGTTATAGGCCTAAATACTTACATTAAAAAAGAAGAAAGGACTGAAAACAAAGACTGCACTGCACACTAGGTGGAACTAGAAAAAGACCAGCAAACTAAACTGAAAGCAAGCAGAATGAAAGAAAGAACAAAGATTAGAGCAGGAATAAATGGACTTGAATAGATAAAAAGGCAATAGAGAGTATTAACAAAACCAAAAGTTGGTTCTCTGAAAATATTTTTTTAATTGACAAGATTTTAGCTAGACTGACAAGGAAAAAAAGAGAGAAAACACAAATAAATAAAATCAGAAATGAAAGGGGGGACATCTCTACTGACACCACAGAAATATAAAGGATTATAAGATGATATTATGAGAAACTGTAAGTCAAAAATTAGACAACCTAGGTAAAATGGGCAAATTCCAAGGAACAAATGAAAAACCTACATTGACTGTAGAAGAAATAGAAGGTTTTAGCAGACCAAGTACAAGTAAAGAGTTTGAACCAGTCATCAAAAATTTCCCAACAATGATAATCCCAGGACCCATGGCTTCATAGGTGAAGTCTACCAAACATTCCAAGAAGAATTAATAGAATCCTGCTCAAACTTTTCCAAAAAATTGAAGAGGAGGGAACACTACCTAACTCATCCTATGAGACCAATATCACACTAACACTAAAGCTAGACATAGATACTACAAGAAAAGAAAATAACAGACCAATTTCTCTTATAAATATAGATACAAAATCCTCAACAAAATACTAGCAAATTGGATCCAACAGCACATTAAAAGAATTATACACCAGAACCAAGTGGGTCTTTTCCCAATTATGCAAGGGTGGTTCAACATAAGAATAGTAATTAATACCAACTAACGTAAGACACCACATTAACAAAAGGAAGGGAAAAAACACCCGATCACATCAATTGATACAGAAAAGGCATTTGACCAAAATCTAGCATCCTTTCTTGATCAAAACACTTAGAAAATAAGATTACAAGTGAGTGGGACGGTGACCACTTACTCAAAATAAAAGTTCTGAAGACAGAGAATTGGACTAGATGCAGCAATAATTTATTTCTTTCTCATGAGAAAGGGCACACGCTCAGGCTCATGAAGGGGTGGGGGGAGCACGTGCGCACACTCAGTGTGAGAACAAAGAATATATGTTGACCCTGATGCAATGTCCCAGTTCCCTCCTTCCCTGCCTCACCCATTTCCCCACTGGCCAGGGACTAAGGGCTTACAATCTTTTTTAAAAATTATTATTATTATTATTTAAGACTTATTTATTTATTTATTTATTATATATCCCCCCCCCTTGCTGCTTGTTCTCACTGTGTTCATTTTTGCATTCTTCTGTGTCTGCTTGTCTCCCTCCTCTGCGGCGACCCGCCGAGTCATTTTACCGTGCAGTGGCCTGCCTGTTCATGGCGGCTTGCCCTGCCTGCGGGGGCTTGCTCTGCCCACGGAGGCTTGCCTTCTCAAGGTGGTCTGCCTGCTCAAGGAGGCCCCAGGAACCGAACCTGGGGCTTCCCATGTCGTAGACCAGAGCCCTACCAGTTGGGCTATAGCCGGCCCCCAGGGCTTACAATCTTAAGCATGAAAACTAGCCCAATCATGGAGCGACACCTTTACTGACGTGGGTTTCAGGGAGATGAGCTACAGGTGGGGGGTATAGGAATGTGGGGTTTAACTTTTTGTGATTAGGATTTGAGCAAGAATGTGGGAGGGTTAGATAGGACCCAGACAGGAATGTGGGACGGTGAGGCAGACAGGGAGCAGGGAATTCAGTTTGAGAAGAGACCACCTTTGTTCTATTTCTCTCACAAGGAAACTTCCTCAATATGATAAAGGACATGTATTAAAAACCCACAGCTAAATCATACTCAAAGGTGAAAGACTGAAAGCTTTCCCTCTAAGATCCATTACAAAACAAGTATGTCCATTGTTATGACTGTTATTAAACATTGTACTTCTAAAGTTCTAGTCAGAGCAGTTAAGCAAGAAAAAGAATTAAAAGGCATCCAAATTAGAAAGGAAGAAGTAAAACTTTCACTATTTGCAGATGACATGATCCCATATATAGAAAGTCCCCCCAAAAGTATAATAAATCTACTAGAGCTAATAAATACACTCAGTAAAATGGCAGGATACGAGATCAACACCCCCAAAACAGTAGTGTTTCTATACACTAGTAGTGAGCAATCTGACAGGGAAATCAGGAAAAAGAACATAATTTAAAATAGCAACTAAAAGAATCATATACCTAGGAATAAATTTAACTAAGGATATAAAGGTCTAATGCACAGAAAACGACCAAACTTTACCAAAGAAATAACAGAATATCTAAATGAATGGAAGGACATTCCATGCTCATGGATTGGAAACTATATGTTGTTAAGATGTCAATTTTACCAAAATGATTTACAGATTCAATGTAATTTTAATCAAAATTCCAACAGCCTAATTGCAGAAATGGAAAAGCCAATCATCAAATTCATATGGAAGGGTAAGGGGCCTAAATAGACAAAATCATTTGGAGAAAGAAGAATGAAGGTGGAGGACTCACACTTCCTGACTATAAAACTTATTACAGAGCAACAGTGCTCAAAACAGCATGGTATTGGCACAAGAATAAATGTATAGACCAATGGAATCAAATTGAGAGTTCAGAAACAGACTGTTACATCTATGAACAACTGATTTTTGACATGCTACCAATTCCACTCAACTGGGAAAGAATAATCTCTTCAACAAATGGTGCTGGAAGAACTGGATATCCATAAGCTAAAGAATGAAAGAGGACCCTATCTCACACTATATACTAAAATTAACTCAGAATAGATTAAAAACGTAATATAGGAGCCAGGACTATGAAACTCCTAGAAGAAAAAGTAGGGAAGCATCTTCAAGATCTTGTGTTAGGAATGGTTTCTTAAACTTTACACTCAAAACACAAGCAATGAAAAATATATATACATAAATGAGACCTTAAAATTAAAAACTTTTGTGCATCAAAGGACTTTATCATGAAACTGAAGAGACAACCTACTCAATGAGAGAAAATATTTGGAAACCACATATCCAATAAGGTTTTAATATCCAGAATATATAAAGAAATCCTACAGCTTAGACAATTTAAAAAATCCAATTAAAATATGGGCAAACAACTTGAATAGACATTCATCCAGAGTATATGCAAATGCCTAAAAAGCACATGAAAGGATGTTTAACATCACTAGCTATTAGGGAAATGCGAATCAAAACCATAATGAATTATCATTTCATACTCCCTAGAATGGCTACAATTAAAATTTAAAAAACAGAAAATTACAAGTGTTGGAGAGGATGTGAAGAAATAACAATCATTCCTTGCTGGCGGGAATGGAAAATGGTACTGCCACTGTGGAAGACAGTTTGGCAGTTTCTCAAAAAGCTAAGCATAGAATTACCACTTGACCTGGCAACCCCTCTACCAGGTATATACACAAAAGATTTGAAAACAGGAACTTGATCAGATGTTTGCACACTGATGTTTATATTGGCATTATTCACAATTTCCAAAAAAAGGAAGCAAATTGAGTACTCATCAACTAATGAATAAACAAAATATGGTATACATGTACAATGGAAGATTATTCAGTCATAAAAAGGAATTAAGTCCTGATGCATGCAACACCATGGATGAACCCGAAGACATAATGTTGAGTGAAATAAGCCAGACACAAATGGACAAGGATTGTGTGAGCTTACTGATATTAAATAATTAGAATAAGCAAACTTATAGAGTTAGAATCTAGATGTAGGTTACCAGGGACTGGGTTGAGGGTAGGGAATGGGGAGTTAAGAATTAATTTTTTATAGAATTTATGTTTGGATTGATTGTAAAGTTTTGTAAATGGATGATGGTGATGGTAGCACAACATTGTGAGCATAATTAGCAACACTGAATTACATATGTGAATATAGTTTAAGGGAGAAATTTTAGGCCATATGTATATTACTAGCATAAAAATTAAAAAATAAAACTTCGGACTGTACAAGACAGTGAACCCTTTTGTAAGTGATGGAGTATAGTTAATAGAACAATTATTAAAATGTTCTTTCATGAATTATAATAAATATCCCACACTAATGCAAAGTGTTAATAAGAGGGTGGTCTATGGGAAAATAGTATACCTTAATGTAAACCATGGACTATAGCTAATAGTACAACTATAATATTTTTTCATCAATTATAACAAAGGTACCACATTAATTCAAATTGTTAATAAAATGAGGGGGTTATATCTGAATGCTGTATTTTTTACATCATTTTTCTGTATACCTACAAATTCTCTAATTAAAAAAATTAAATAAAAAGATGATAGAAAATTAAAGAATGAGAGATAAACAGAAAATATGCATATTGAAACAGAAAAAAGGGGGAGGGAGGGTAAGAGGACAGTGAAAAAACTTATAAGTAACTTGGAATCTCAGAAAGAGTCAAAAGAGAGGAAAGAGCAGAGACAATATTTGAAAAGATAATGATGATTGAGATTTTTAAAAAACATTTGAAAGATATGAAGCCATAGGGGGCCGGCTGTAGCCCAGTGGATAGGGTGCCAGTTCACCACATTGGAAGCTCCGGGTTCGGTTCCTGGGGACCTCTCCAAAGCGGGCAGACCACCTTGAGAAGGGCGAGCCACCATGGGTGGGGCAGAACCACCATGGGAAGGGCAAAAAAAGCCACCATGGGCAGGGCAAACCCACCACGGGCAGGGCAAGTCACCCGCGAATGGAGCAGATTCACCGGTGAATGGAAGCAGAGCCACCTGTGAACGGAAGAAGACCCACCCGTGAACGGAGCAGAGCCACCTGCATGGTGACCTGACTTGGCACGTTGCCGCAGCAGGGGGAGACAGAAGGGACACAGAAGAAGCCAGAGAAATGAACACAGCAAGAGCAAGGAGAAAGGGGGGATATGTAACCAAAAAAAAAAAAAAAAAAAAAAAAAAAAAAAAAAAAAGATACAAAGCCATAAATTCAAGAACATCTGGAAAGCCAATCAAGGAAAACAGGAAGAAAATTACTCTGAGGCACAGCATAGGAAAATTACAGGAAGCAAATCACAAAGATTCCATTACATTAAAAAGAATAACATTACTAAAAACTGATTATACAGTAGAAAATAGGGACACGGGAGATAAAGAAATGTCAATTTCAAATGCTAATAGGAATTTGTTTTCCATCCAGAAAATTATAACTAGCAAAACAATTATACAAAGTAAGGGCAAATAAAAACATTTTCAAGTGAAGAAAAACTGAAAGAATTTGTCACTAATAGTCCCACCATGAAAGAAATATGAAAGGAAGTTCATTAAAGAGAAGGAAAATTATCCCAGTAAAAAAGATTATAGAGATGTAATTATTTATGCAAATATAAATAAATATTTATTATTTTAAATGGTGACTTTACTATCTTTTGAAGTTGAAAATATGTGTAGAAATAAAATACAAGATAAAATCATAAAAGAGGGAGGAACAGGGAAATGGTGTTAAAATGTTTTAATATACTTATATTGTTCAGGGAGTGGAAAGTACTTATTTAAGATATGCTGTAACAATTCAGGGATTCATATTGATAGGTAGATCAGATGTCAACAAATCTTTTCTGTAAAGTATCCAGAAAGTAGATGTTTTAGGTTTTGTGTAGTTGTGATCACAACTACTCAATTCTGTTTTTATAATGTTATAGCAGCCATCGACAATAGGTAAATGAATAGACATGGCTATGCTCCAATAAAACTTTATTCAAATAAACAGGTAATGAACTAGACTTGGTTCATGGGCCATAGTTTGCCTCTCCATAGTTTAGAGCACCTACTAATAAGACAATAAAAGCTGTATAACAAATAACTGTAGGTGAAATAAGGGGAGAAAATAAAAGATTAACAATAATTAATTAAAAGAAGAACAGATGAGATGAAAGGAAAATGAGGAATAAAAATTTAGATTTTGTGTTTAAACACAAATACACCATTATTTAAATTCAGTGTAAATTGCTTAATACTAAAAAATTAAAATAGTCGTACAGAATTTTAAAAAGAGCACTATTTGTGTTGATTAAAACAGATTCTCCTTAGTATATAAGGACACAGATAGATTGACAATAGAAGAATGGAAAAATATATATATACACACATACCATGCAAACACTAACAAAAGAAAAATAATCTATAGAACTCATATCCAATAGAGTTGCCTTTAAAGAAGAAGCATTACAAGGGATAAAGAAGGATAGTTCATAATGATAATAGGTCAACTAAACAGGAAGATAGTAACCATCCTAAATTTGCATGCATCTAATATTCTCACTTCAAAAACCAGAAAGCAAAAGGGACAGAATGCAAATGAGATATAGCCAAGACCACTCACATAACTAGAGATTTTTATCACACTCTTTACTTACTGCTGGGACAAGCAAAAAAGAAGTCACTAAGAGTATGTAATTTTTGAAAAACACAATGAACAGAAACACAAGTTTGATCTAATTTATTTAAATACAATATGAACCAAAAAGCTGCAGAACACGTGACCTTTGAAATGCACATGAACCATTTACCAAAATAGAGCATATGCTGGTAATAAAGCAAGTCTCAAAAATTATCAATGAATTTAAATAATTCAGAGTATGTTCTCTGACAACAGTGGAGTTCAGCTAAAAATTAACGAGGCAGTTAAGTATAGCAAACACTGTTTTGTTTTTAAATTTTAGCAAAATACCTATAAATACATATATGTAAAAGAAGAAATCACGCAGATAATTAGAAAATATTTCAAATAATGAAAATAAAAATATAACATATTAAAAACTTGTAGGATGTAGCTAAAATTTTGATTAGAGGAAAATTGATACCCTTTAGTGCATCTATTAGAAATGAAAAAAAGGCTGGACATTAATGATTCAAGCATCCATCTTGAGAATCAAGAACAGAAAATCAAATCCAAAGAATATATGACAGGTAATAATAATGATAAGAAGAGATATCAAGTAAAGCAAAACACTAAACTACGAAAGAAATACTTCACAACACCAAAAATTCATTCTTTCAGAAAACTCGTAAAATTGATAAATTTCTATCATAAGAAATGAAGAAAAAAGTAAGTAACAAATAATCAGTTTCAGGAATCAACAAGTATATCATTAGAGATTCTACAGATATTAAAATGACAATGAAACATATCATGAAAAAAACTTATAGCAAGAAATAATAACCAGGTAGATGAAATAGACAGATTTCTTGATAAATATTGAAACCTGGTCTCAGATATGATAATAGGGTGTTGGGATTCAGAACATAAAAGAGGATCACCCATAGAAGGATTAGAGAAGACCTCTGTGAGAGGAGAAAGAGTAAGAATAGAAGTAGGCAAATATATAAATAACTTTGCAGATAAGGACGTGAGGTTGAGGGAGTTGATTCTTAATGTGTTGTTTCTTCTGAGAAGGAAGGCAGGATAATGTTGAGTGAAGGAAGCAGGAAAAACTTTGAAGTAACCTATGAAAGTTTAGAAAAGCAATGGAAGGGCATTGACCTGGGGAGAAGGGGAAAAGCACTGACTGGTTTTCTGGAGAATAATATGGCAAAATACACATGTACGTTTAGGCGTGCTTGCACACATACACATACAAGAAACCTTTAAACTCTGCCTATTCTTTGTCCACAACTCAAATTTCCATTATTTATCCTTAGGAAATAAACAGAAGTATAACTATTTTTAACATTTCAAAGCACATGTATACTTATAGAATAATCTAAATTCTACAAATTGATGAATATTTGTCATTAGAGATATTAATCATGTCTCCCCCAAGATGTGTTTATATCTAACCCCTGGTCCTGTGCATGTGAACTCATTTGTAAATACGATCTTTGAAGAGCCTATTAAGATGAGGCAATTTGAATCAGGGTGTGTCTTAATCCGATATGACTTAGTCTTTATAAGCAAAGGGAATTTGGGCATGGACCTAGAAGCCACAGAAAGAAACATATCACCATGTGGGGAGGCAGAGATTGATTGACAGCAAGTCACCACCAGAATGCTACAGATTTCAGACATGGTCTGATGATACCTTGATTTTGGGCTTTTGGTCTCCAAAACTGTGAGCCAATAAATTCCTATTGTTTCAACCAACAAGTTTATGGTATATGTTATAGCAGCCCTGGCAAACTAAGATACTTTTTGTTATAAGAAGATGTTTAGGATGGCTCAATTTAAAAAAAAAGCAAACTAGAAACAAGTTGAAATACTATGTGCTATATGGAAAAGGAAAGGCATTATATAGTTTTCTTCTTTAAAATTTTCTAAATTTTCTAATTTGAGCATTTATTACTTCAGTAACTGAGGAAAATATTATTTTGAGTGAATAATTAAAATACAAGTTGTTAAAGATCTACTTGGAGAAGGAAATGGCACAAATTTGAAATATAATGATACATTCCAAAAAAAGATACTTTTTCCTTATGAAACATCAGAGGGCAGACTCACTTTCTGATCCATATGGAAAAATATATAAAGAAAGAAAAAAATGCAATTTGTGGAAAACATATTTTTTAAATACCGTCTGGGACTTCTTCAACATCTCAAAGAGCAATTTACAAATTTCTCTATTATAATACAAAATAATTAATAAAACTATTCCTCATATTTGATTTGAATCTGTAAGAAAAATCAGAATTACTGACTGGAGTTTCTTATTTTGAATTTAGTTCTTGCAGTAGTGTTAAATAAGAGCTTACTCATTACAAATTTCTCATTCAAAATAATTTTGGAAGGTAAATGTGAGATATGTATTATAACATTTTCCAAAAAAACAGTGATCAATAAACTTTTAAGGCACAACTAAAACAATTGCAAAGGACACCCAATATTTTCCCTCTCCCCATATTAGAATTAAAGATTTCTTTAATTTCTTTTGTTGTTGTTGTTATTGTATTTAAGAATTCCAATCATATTGGAGATAGAATGAAAGCCAAGACAGGAGGACTGCTGTTTTGTTCAAGGCTGTATCCCCAGTGCCTAGGACAGTAACTTGCCCATGGTTGGACTCAATAAATTTTGTTGAATGAATGAGATAGTTTCAGAAAAAAAAATAGATAAGTGCTTGTTTAGATGTTCTTCCTTCTCTTTCAGCATACTTTCCCCACTGTTTCTCCCAGTTTTCAGTTTTATGCTTGCTCCAAATTTAATTTACCTTCTCTCATGTTACTGAGAAATTTTGATGAGAAATTAAAAATAGTGCTACATGATTGTTGTTTTAAAGAATGTTATAATAAATTACTGAGGAATCTAGTAGATGCTTTGTGGATTGACAAAATTGGGTAAAGGAGTTTACATTGGAAGTGCTAGTGAACACAATTTGAATTGAATTTTTAAAGACATATTAGTTTTCACTGGAAAAGTACATAAATAAGTTATGGAAATAAATTTTTTAAAAATCTGCCTTTATTCTTCCTTAATCTGATTATTTCCTAGCTCTAAATTGACAAGTGGAACATTCTCTTATCTTTAAATTATAACTTTAACAATAAGAAAAAGCCTCTGTAAAAGTTCACTGTAGACCATTTAACTATTGTGAATTATCAGCATGCATGACATGCACATAACTGTGAGAACTGGGAATTTCAGCACCTATGTTCCTTTGCAGGGTATATGACAACACCTTAATATATTTTCTATTGAAAAATAACTTAAATAAAATAAGAGGAACTTTCTGTCTGAATATATAATGCATGAATGATTCTTTGAAAAAGATATATAAATAATAGATAAACTCTCAGATATTGCTGCCAAGTATTATTAATTTAAAAATAAAGATCAGATCTACTTTGAAAAATACATCATGGTATCTAGGCTACAATGTCTTAACAGTGGGGATTAAATATTAAGGGCAATGAAGTGGCCTTTTATCACATTCACATTGGCTTAAGGTCTTTGAATATTCTTTTCCTCTTCAGTAATACCCATAGCTCTTTAAAGATTGGTCTCAAAACTCACTTTTTCTGATAACATTCCTAGAATATGCCTCACCAAAATTTGATCACTGTGTGCTTACTAATACTATAATGTATTTCTATTATATTTTTGAAATTTGGTGGTGTTCTATGAAGAGATCAAATCAAGTTTCCCTAGTCAAACAAAACCTCACATTATTCATATTGGAAGAAGAATCCTGATTCCGGGCCTCTGAGTTTGATCTTTACCTTGAGCATCTCTCACTGTGATTACTGCTGACCCCAGCACCCTGAGTCCCTTGGTGTACAATGCTTCTGAAACATCTTGAAGCTAAGCACTAATAAACACCTATTATATTGTGCACTCTCAAACAAGTATGGAATATTTGATTTAACTCTATAAATGCCCAAAGGAAAACAAACCCAACTAACAGAAGTCAGTCTTACAAAGTACTGATTATGATACTAACAAGATTAATGTGTTTCTAAGATTCACATGCCCTTTCTTATTCTATATGAGATTGGAAAGGCTCTTGATACCCAACCTCTTGGTGGAATGTTTCAAGATCAAGCTATCTCGTTCTCTGTTGTTTCCTCAGTGTTGTTGGTGTCTATTTATTTCTTTGTCATGCCTCATGAGACTAGCCTTTGCTTAAATCCTGGAATTAGACTTACCATTTATTGCTGCACATTTTAATTGACTGCAAGTTCTTGTTTAATATGATGAGGAACCACTCTGGAAAGAAAAAAAAATCTTAAAGTCTTATGTCTTATTTGTCAATTAAAGAAAAATATTAACAACTTGTTTGACCATAGGTTAAGATTAATTCTTTGCTCATGCAAAGAATTTAATTGTTAGATCAAACTCAAATGACAGAGCTCTTAGTATCAGGCTTTACTAATAATTTCAAGGATACAAGCAAACAAGATACAGGCATGTCAGAGATGAGGGATACACGGGAGGACGCTCACCTGGGCATACATATAAGGCATGTAAATGTGGTCAAATGTTCGTGGGGCATTGTTATGGTGGGTAGAGAGTCACACAATAACCTAAGGAATATCAAATTCCCATCCTGTGGAGCTCTGCCACATTCTCTAATAGATCAGCAGGAATCCCCCGAGTATATGGGGCAATGACTAGTGAAGGAGGATGGTCCATTGATGGATCTTTGTTATTGATAACTGTG
>PVKH010036030.1:0-11650 GCA_004027955.1 Chaetophractus vellerosus
CGAACCCAGTCATGTCACTGCACCACTGTCATGCCAATCCACTGCCCAACCACACCCTTCCACTTTGTCATAGATTTTGCCCTTATGGGCATTGGCTCACAACCATCTACTCCCTTTCTGTCTCCTGCAAACCTATCTTCCAGACTCTAGCTCTGTGAGTCTGCTCAGTTTTCTTAATTCATGTCAGTGAGGTCATGTAATATTTGTCCTTCGGGGCCTGGCTTACTTCATTCAACATAAGGTCTTTAAGATTCATTCATGTTATCCCGTGTGCATTCCTTCTTACAGCTGAGTAATATTCATTGTAGATATATACCACAATTTGCTTTTCCATTCATCTGTTGATGGACATTTGGGTTGCTTCCATCTTTTGGCAATAAAGAATAATGCTGCTGTGAACATTAGTCCACAGAAGTTTAACCATCTTTGTATTAGTGCATTCTATTAGAATACCTACAGTATGATCAGTGGCTTTCCACATGGGAATCTAAGAATGATCCACTCTTTTGCTAGAATTGACTGAAGGTCATGCTTATTACTTTTTGTAATTCATGCATCATCCAGCAAATTGAGATTTTAAAGTTTGTATTATGATTTCAGGATTGATAGAGTGAGTTAGGGCAGTTGGTCTTTAAATTCCTCTGGGCAGAAGGAATTGGAGGAAAAGTAGTAATGCATAAGATTATTGAAAGAGGAAAAGAAGACCAGGAAATGTGATATTAACAAAGGACTTATTTTAATAGGCACAGTAGAAATGATCCATTTTGTCAACGTATGCTAAGTATAGTTGATAGTGTTTTTCCTAATGCATATTTTTTTTATGTTATCAAAAAGCTTTCTAACTTTGGCATTGTAATCATATGATGATAATCCCTATAGTTTACATATTGTTGTATGGCTAGTCTATTTCAATATTTAACAGGCTTGTCTTATTATAACAGTCACTTGGGGTGCTTATTAAATCTACAGAGTTTTGGCTTCTTCTCAAGAAATTGTGATGCATTAGGTTTGGAATGGAGATCAAGAATCTGTATTTTTAACAAATGTCCCAGACAATTCTTTATAGTCATGGAATTTAGGGAAACAGTGATTTGATGGTTCTAGCTTAAAGATAAAAAGAGAGACAAATTAACAGGCTGACTGTTTAAGCAGGGCCTCTGGCCTGACAATGCCTTCACAGATTAATGGTCTGTAAATTCAGAAATCATTTCATGTAAAGGTGATAAAAGTCTATCTGAAGATTAACCAAACTCAGAAGAAACTTATATATAAACTGTATTTCCACCTTTTTAATTTATAATGGACAATGTAATGAGAAAAAATGTGGACTTTAGTCATTGATTCAGGCTTCACCCTTCTGATGATAGTACCTCCAAAACGAACGGTAATGTTTTTTTTGATGTGCATAGAATTAGAACAGATGAGGTTGGATGTTGCAAAGGGATATTTCCACATAATTACAGAAATAGTCTTTCTTACTCCAGAAATATTTCTATCTAAATGGCCAATATTTGTCCTTAGGATCAAAGCAACTTCTTCCCAGACATTAATGAGTATTTGCTCCTCAGCTCTTAATTTTCTAAACTTAGAGTAGTCTACTATCTCCTTTTATAACATAATTTTCTCAGGCGTGCCAAGTACTTTCTAAGATACATACATACACCATTTCACTTAAGAACCATAGCACAAGTTTTATTTCCATTTTAAAAATAAGGAAATTGAGGCTCTGTGGCAGTTTGGAATTATTTATGAATTCCAAAAAGAGACATTGATTAAGTTTGTAAACTGGTTGGTTCCTCTGGGCATGATATCTTTTCATTGTGTTAAATTCAATGGTTACATTTACTTGGTTAAATTAAGATTAGGGCTTTAATTTGGCCACTTCAGTAGGTTGTTGAGTCCCCACCCCATTGGTGGGTGAACACTCACACAGAAAAAGACATGGCAGAGGAAGAAAGACAGCAGAGGCCCATGAAGAGAGACGAGCAGGATGGTGTACAGCTGATCTTGTGAAGAGAACAGAGCAGCTTAGCCCAGCAAAGAAACAGCCCCGGGGAAAGAGATGAACCTTATGCCAGCCTACAGCTGAGATTGGAAGAAGCTGGGACCACGGAACCTTAAGAGGAAAGAGGAAGGCTGAACCCTTTCAGACATTGCCTGCCATCTTGCTTCAACACATGGCCAATGACTTTGGGTGAGAAAGTACCTCTTGTGGTACCTTGAGTTGAACTCTTTAGTGCCTTATGACGGTAAGCTTCTACCCCAAATAAATACCCTTTTTAAAAGCCAACAGAGTTCTAGTACTTTGTATCATCACCCCTTTGGCTGATGTTAATACAGGCTCAGAAGTTTAAATAGTTTATTAATAATAATATACTATTATTAATACTATAAATAGTAATTATGTTTTATAAAGTGTTTATCATGAATCAGGCAATGGGCTGTTTGCTTTATGTGCATCATTTCATGTAATGTACATAAAACCTATATTTTATAAGACTTTAAAGCTTAAAAGATGAATCCTATGGGGCTTAGAAAAGTTAAGCAATTTACTTATTCATTAAGATAGTAAATCCAGAAGAGCGGCAACAGGTATAGGAGATGGAGGTGGATGTGGGTTCGCTTTTATGTATATTGGGTTTGAAATGCTTGAGGGGCAGCCAGGTGCAGGTGTGTTGTGGACAGTTGAATTTTACTATTTGAAGTTCTGGTGAGATATCTGGTCTAGAGACATAGATTTGGGAATATTGAATATATTGATGATAATTTAAGTAGTCTGCCAATTGGACAGACTTCTCCCACCCCTCCTGCCAAAATATATTGATAGTCTATATTCTACTCATACTGTTCAGCTCATCATTCTGTAATATGACCTTTGCTTTCCTATCTCTATATGCCTTTTGCTCATGCTTTTCTCTATTCTGAGATTCCCTTTACTTCTCATTTCTCCTGTGGAAAGTTCAACCTTCTTTCTTAGATGTATTTCTCTCTAGCTATAAGCAATTTCTCCTTCTCGTCATCCAGTACACCATCAGTTCCTTTTTAAAACCCTTAATTACAGTTTGCCTTAATTTACAGTTACTAGGGTATTTTGTTTTTTCCCTCCCCATGTAATTTGCAAGCCCTGTATTGCTGCAGCTAAATTTTTGTCTTTCTTATGTCTAGCACCATTCACACGGTAGATGTTCAATAAATATTTGTTGAATTGAATTATAGAAAGTAAACTTTTTCTGACCTTATTACTAACTTTTGAGGCTATATCCCAGTTGGATGCTGTATCCTTCTCTATTATATACTTTATAGATGCCAGTGGTCTGGACTAATGCTTTTTAAGAATAGACAGCTTTGTATATTGATTTTAATAACAATTTAGAGAGTTATTTGTTTGGATATAGTGTAAGCATTGTCTCAATTCTTTAAAAGAACAAAAGCTAGCTTATATGCTTTGGAGTTGTAATTATTTCTTTTCAGAAATCTTGTACTCCATAGATAATTAGGACATTATTCTGATTGTACTTTTGAATTTTCATTCACAGAAATAGTTATAAAAATAATGTTTTGTTTACAAAAATGTCTCTAAAACAGGGTTATAGCAGTGTTTAATATCTGTTTCTTGCTTAGGTAACCCGGAGCCTATTGCACTGGCTTTGTAGGTTACTAAGAAGCTGATATTTTGACAGTTTTATAGACCTTTGTTATAAAAATGAATGTCCTGAAAAGAGGGGATGGGGTGGGTGGTTCAACAAGAGATAAGAATGTTGTGGGGTTTAAATTTAGAATTGTTAAAATGTCATTTTAAGTCACCTGTCTGTTTGCATTTGATATATTTTTATACAAAGTAGCATTGTTAAATCACTTCATGTTTAGAACATACCTGTGGATATTTGTATGAAAGTGTGAAATAAATTTTTATGAGAGTGAAAAAAAAGTTTAGGAGTTCCAATTTTTTTTAAAAAAATTATTTCTCTCCTCCCTTGTTGTTTGTGCTCGCTGTCTACTCTCTGTGTCTGTTCCTTGTGTGCCCTCTGTGTCTGCTCGTCTTCTTTTTAGGAGATACTGGGAACTGAACTCAGGACCTCCCATGTGGGAGAGAGGTGACCAATCACTTGAGCCACCTCTGCTCCCTGCTTGTTGTGACTCTTGTGTTTCCTTGTCAAGTCTCCTCGTTGTGTTTCCTCGTTGCAGGATCTTTTTTTTCTTCGTTGTGACATTTTGTTGCATCAGCTAACCACACTGGCCCATTGTGTCAACTTGCTGTCTTGCTCGTCTTCTTTAAGAGGCACTAGGAACCAAACCTGGGACTTCCCATGTGATAGGCGAGCACCCAACTATTTGAGCCATGTCCATTTCCTTCCAATATTTTTTCTTGTTTCATTTTGAGAATAACATTTTTATGATTTATATGTAACTACACTATATTATTATTTTAACAAATTTTTAGCAGATGTATAATATACTATTATGACAGATGAATGTATTTGTGTGAGACTATTAACAGATAATATTTTCCTTTTAGTGATTTTTATTATTTTTGGCTTCAGTGCATTATATTTTGTTTGCTTTGTTTTTCCAGTGAATATGGCTTTGCTGAAAAAGTAGTGGAGGGAATTACTGTTTCCGTAAATTCTATTGTCATTCGAATTGGAGCAAAAGCCTTCAATGCATCCTTTGAACTTTCCCAGCTACGGATATATAGTGTAAATGCAAACTGGGAACATGGAGATTTAAGATTTACTCGTATTCAAGATCCACAGAGAGGAGAGGTAAAGATTTTTTTCTTTTCTTTCTTTTTAAAAATATTTAGTCAGTGATAAATAGAAGAGGACCTTTAAAATAATCACTTCTTATGGTTCCTGAATTCACTCCTCTTGCCTTTTAACTGTACTTTTCTCTGTTTTATTCTTAATCATTTAATTATAAAATGTGTATATTTTAATGTTTTTGCTATAATAAATCTTTCAGTTTGTAGAATTAGTGAGCACTGTTTTATCTTCTCAGCTACTCAAAATTGAATTTTAAATAAGAAAAAAACTGTGAAATGTTATTTAAAGTTTTCATGGTCACATAATTCAAGTACTCCTTGTACTTCATATTAATTAAATTACACAGAATAAAGTATTAAACTGCTTTCCAAGTGAGAATATAATTATGAAGCTGTTTTACTGAGTTAGATGGAAATATACAATTAAAAAAATAAAATAATGGTGAATATATCTATAATGTTATACAAAAATTTGAGAGATACACTTTACATTTTTTCTTGTTTCTACTACATTTTCCTCATTCTATTCTACTTGAATATATGAAGCTAATTTCTTTGCTTTCCTTAGGTTTTGACATTTAAAGAAATAAATTGGCAAATGATTCGAATAGAGGCAGATGCTACCCAAAGTTCACATCTTGAAATTATGTGTGCTCCTGTTCGATTAATTACCAACCAATCAAAAATCAGAGTCACACTTAAAAGAAGAGTAAGTCAAAAGGATTACGTTTTGGATTCATGTACTAATTATTGAAATTGCCAAGAACTTTTTTCTCCCCCAAATTAGTAAACTTTATTTCAACTTCAAAATATAAAATAACAGACAAAAGGCAGCTTAACAATTCTTTTAAAAATTCTGTCCAGGCACATTTATGTTATTTAATCCTAAAAACAAACTCAATTGTTCAGAAAGATGAATAAATGAGCACAGAATGGTTAAACGATATGACCAAGATCTCCTTGTTAATGAAGAAAATGAAAACAAAAAAGTGTGGTCATCTTCACATCTAAATCTAAATCCCATATTCATTTTTTCTTCTTTTTTTTTTTGACCTTTAGCATTGATATAGTACCTTCTTTGCCTTTGCTACAAAAATATTAAAATATTACTGTTAACTTTAGTCCATAAGTTACATTAATTGTATTTTTCCCATGTATCACCATATTCATAACACCTTGTAATAGAGGAACATTCTTTATATTATTAACCACAATCCTCATGTACTACCAAAATCACTGTTATACAGTCCCTAGATTATCCTCTAGCTGTCTTTCAATTAACATCAACCTCCCTAGATTACCCCTTTCAGCCACAATCACATTTATAAATTAGCCGTGTTAGCTACACTCATTATAATGTGTTACTATCAACTTTAGCCATTTCCACTTATTTACAATCAACCTTATTAAACATTCTACCTATATTCAGCATCAGCTCCCCCTTCTCAAAGCACATTCTGTCTCCTACTAACCAATACTATATAGTTTAACTCTATAAATTTACTCATCATATTTAATTCATATCAGTGAGACCATACAATATGGCTCAATTAAAGTCTACACAATGTTTTTTTATCACTAGACACAAATAACTGTATTAAATTAAATTGAAATTTATTTTTCAGAGTATGACACTCTCTGTAGATAATAATCTGAAATGTAAAATGTGGTGAAAATAGTATTCTTTCTAATTAATTATAATGCCCCTTTTCTCTACTAAAATTAGTTGAATTAATATGGCTAAATAAATGATTCATTAACTGTAAATGCAAAATTAAATTATTTACTAGATGTAAAGCATTTAGAAGACATGGTACTTACTTATATAAGTGCTTTATAACTTGTACCAGTTAAGTACAAGGAATTTGTAATTCTTGTTTACCACTGTATCTCTAGTACTAGGAGACAATCCCTTCATATTATAGGAATTCAGTCAATTTTGTTGAGGTACCGGGGGCTAGGGATTGAACCCAGGACCTCAATGTGGGAAGTTGGTGCTCAACCACTGAGCAACATTGGCTTCCCTGAGTTGGCCTTTTTGTTTGTTTTGCTTGTTGTTTGTTTTTACAGGGAGCACTGGGAACTGAACCTGAGACCTCCCATATGGGAGGCGAGCGCTCAACCGCTTGAGCCACATATGTTCCCGTGAACTCAATAAATATTTATTGAAGGAAGAAAGGATCCATGATTAATTCTATTAAATTTTTTCATAATATTTTTTATACAAGTGCATTATAAGTTTTATTTCTTAGTTAATTTTATAAATCATTTTTCCTAACAGTTAAAGGACTGCAATGTCATAGCAACAAAGCTAGTTCTAATATTGGATGACTTATTATGGGTTTTAACCGATTCCCAGTTGAAGGCCATGGTGCAATATGCAAAATCTCTTAGTGAAGCAATAGAAAAATCAACAGAACAAAGGAAGAGTATGGCTCCTGAGCCTATACAGGTATGCTATTAAGTTAACAGAAAAAAATAATAATAAAAAACTTCTTTTACATGTGAAATTTAAAAATCAGAATGGTTAGTTGGTGTTTTCTTTATATGAAATAGATTTTAAGACTTTGAGTTCAAGAATCTTCTTTATCTAGATACTTTACTATATAATATTATATATACGAAAATATATATGTGCTCGTATCTATCTATGTAGTTCTTTTGTTTGGAGCTTTGTACTAGGTTTTGGAGTTGAGGATGACATAAAAGTATTTGATGTTATAACTCTTTTCAGGAAGTCAAATAAAATGGAAAAAAACTACTAAATTAAGGATTAAAGGGGGGAAAACCTTGGTAATTGTAAGTAAGGGAGTGTGAGATTTAATATTCAGAAAACTAAAGCTGTGGGGAAGTACTGAAGTTGAATGCAAAACTGCTGTTATGAGTTTTTTGATTGCTGTGGCAAAAATGATGGAAGCATAACGAGCTATTTAAGAGATTCTTTTTTTTTTTTTTTTTTTTTTAAAGATTTATTTATTTTATTACATATCTCCCCTTCCCCCCCGTTGCGGGGATGCGCCGAGACTTGGTCACTGCGCAGGCGCGGCTTTCCCCGCTTGTGGGCAGCTTCTGCTTCCATCACGGCCGGCTCCAGTTCACGGGTGGCTGGCTGTGCTCGATTTGCAGGCGACCTGCCCTGCCCGTGGCGGCTTTTGCCTGTCCGTGGCAGCTTTTTGTCCTGCCCACGGCGGCTCCGGCCCGCCCATGGCGGCTTGCCATTCTCAAGGTGGTCTGCCCGCTAGGAGAGGTCCCCGGGAACCGAACCCAGGGCCTCCCATGTGGTTTCCCAGCGAGCTCTTTATCCACTGAGCTATCTAGCCGGGCCCTAAGAGATTCTAACATGAAGATCTTTGTAGAGGAGCATTGAAAATCCCAATGGGTAGTATTTTTGTTTACAATTTTATAAAAAGCACACATGACTTTTAATTCTTATTTTATTTACCCCTGATAAAAACTTAAAGGACATTGTGATATCATGTTTCTATGAAGTTATTTCTCTGGAAACCGAGTAATATACCCCAGATATGTAACTTGTTGGTGATCTGGCTTAGTAAGTGGGAATGACATACACTTTAGGCTTTCTTTTGACTATGAATTGGTATTACTTACTGCCTACCTGCTATATCATAAGGTGCAGGACTAGACATTGCAGAAATAAAAATGAATATTGTCTGGTCCTGTACTCAAGGATGTCAGAATATAATGGGGATTCAAATATAAAACAGATCATTACAATTCAACACAAATGCTGGAATGGAGAAGTGAAAATGGGGGTAGTGGGCTCTGTAGAAGCACAGAGAAGTTTTAGTTAACTGCTTGCAGAGTTTGGAAAGGTTTTCACAAAGAGGTTAATGAGATTAAGACCTGAAAATATGTAGAAGTATAAAGGCAGACATAGGGGCAGAGGGAGGGTATTTCATAAGAGGATTAGAATCTACAAAAGTGTGGTGTTAAAGAGCACGATATTTTCTTATAAAGGTAAGGAGTTTGGTGCTACTAGAGCAGAGATTTTTAGAGTGAGGTACACATGAGTTTCCAAGGGATATTGAACAAAAAAAGTTTTAAGGAAATTGAGTCCTTATTTTCTCCTTTGATATGTACTCTTTCTCCAAGTTGGCCTGCCTGAGAATGTGCTTTTGTTATATATCAGGCTGGTTCTCCTTTCCCCTAATTATAAGGCATTCTTCTTACTCATCCTCATTCTTACTGTGGTGAATTTATTGGTAGTAAGTGAACAAACTAAAGCAAAAACCAGGCTCTGGAGAAAAAGACAAAGAGGCAATTTGAAGTATTGCCATCCGTGTTGGAAGTAAATCACTCTCAAGAAAAAGTAACCAGTCAGGTTTCAGTTCTTTGCTTTTGACATATTTGAAGGAGAATCTAAAAATTATTGGCTATTAGATTGTTAAAAATATTTTTTGTTATAAGCCACTTTGTGAATTTTGGCATAGAACTCTAAAGAGTTCTAAGAGTTTAAAGAATTGATAACAGGGGGACCGGCTGTAGCTCAATCGGTAGAGCGCCGGTTTACCACATGGGAGGCCCCAGGTTTGGTTCCCGGGGCCTCCTTGATCATGCAGACTGCCTTGAGAAGGGAAGCCGCCATGGCAGGGCAAAGCCGCCACGAGCAGGGCAAGCCGCCGCGGGGAGGACAAGCTGCCGTGAGCAGGCAAGGCCGCTGCGCGGTGAGCTGACTTGGCGGGTCGCCGCAACAGGGGGGAGACAAGCAGACACAGAAGAACGCAAAAATCAACACAGCAAGAACAAGCAGAAAGGGGGGATATATAATTTTTTTTAAAAAAGAATTGATAACACATTGCTAAAACAAAACACCTTTCATTCCATTCTACCTATTTATGTCAACAAGATTTCCCAGAATTTATAACCATGAGAACAAATAAATAGATATAGAATTGATGCTGAGCTCTGTATCATTCTACAAATAAATAATATTCTTCCAATAAGTCCTCTTCAAAATGCTTTAGGGGAACTTGAGGAAAAAAACTTTGCTGAACTGACCACCAGACTATAGCATAGAATAGGGTGTTTCTGGGCAGGTGGCCTGAGTTGAAGCAAAAGTATACAGTGACTAAATGTGAAAGGTATTCATATATATGTTGAAGAATTTGGACTTTTTTCTCTCAACACCTGAGAACCAATGGAAGTACTTAAGTAGGCAAGGACAACTGAAAATGGTATGGTAGCATTGTGGAAAATGGAGTAAAGAAGAAAAAAAATGCCAGTCTAGTGGAGGTGCCAGCTTGAACCTCTGGTTATGGTTTGGAAGAAGAAATAACAAGCTAAATTGGGGAGAGATATCTGAATCTTTCATCAGTTAGGGATAAGGAAGAAGGAAAAGTAGATTACTTTACAAATAATAATTAGTATTTCCATTAGCCGAGAAAGGGAATGCAGAGGAAGGAAGCTGGTTCGATTAAGAAGGAATAAATAAAAAAAAGTGATAATGAGTTCTGTTTTGAAGTTGAAAAAACATGATTGAAAAGTACGAGAGTTTTCTTTTACCATCATGAACATAAATAGTCTGTTAAAGCTTACAATGAAGATTTATATAATTTAGGATGTCATTATCAGAGATGGTAATTGAAATTAAAGACTAATGGACAATAAGTTGATGTTACTGTACCTCTTATTTACATAATATGTGGATGTTTTTTATAAAATGGAATATTCATTAGGAAACTAAAGGTAAATAACAGATTAGGAAATTGGAAACCATGAAAAATTCCATAATCCTACCTCCTTAACAAAAGCAGTGTTAGCATTTTGAGGTATTTCCTTACAGGTTTTTTGCTAGTTGTTAGAAGTGGGTACCTACAATTTTCTTCCATTTTGTTAGTATTTGTAATCATTACTTTTTGTTGCTCCATAATATTTCATACTATAGTTCTGATTTTTGAGGTACTGAGAGGATAGGGTTAGAGAGTGGAGCAGTTGATAGTATTCCTTTGTTTGACTTAACAGCCTGACAGCCATCTTCTATCATATGTATTTGCTTGGCTTCATCCCTTCCTTCCCTAGAAATAAAGAAGACTATGTTTAAAATTAAGAAATATAAGAATTGTTCAGGAAGCAGAGGAGTTTATAGCAGCCCCCCCCCCCCAAACAGCACCCAAAACTTAAACCTACCGCAGTATTAAGAAAAAAGGTTCATGGAGAGTAATGTTTGTTTTTAAATTTATATCAGTATTTTTCTTGATGAAGAGCACAGAAAGCATGATTAAAGAAGTACAGGAATATTTCCTAAAACATTACCATCAAAGACATAAATATTAGGCTGTTAAGGCTTTGAAAATAGATGAGATAGGCATGAGGAAAAAATGAAAAAAATCAATTTTTTTACAGTTAATTAAAAAAAAAAGTTTTGCTTGAGCCCCTAGAATTTATAGTTTCACAGTTGTAGGTCAGCTTTCCTTTTCTTTAATTATTCTGGGCCCCAATCATTTTCTTTGAGAGAGTATCATTTAGTAAATATACTTTGGAATCCTTTTACTGTATGATCATAGGCCATAATGGTATAATATGTTTAAATTTATGCACAGACTAAAATAACAAGCTCTAGTTTTACTAATTGTTCATTCTTCTAGATTAGAAAATGGTCAATTTTTTTACATGCAAAAATTTTTTTTAAGATTTATTTTTTTATCCCCTCCCTTGTTTGCACTTGCTGTCTGCTCTCTGTGTCTGTTTGTTGTGTGCTCTCTGTGTCTGCTCATCTTCTTTTTAGGAGGAACCAGGAATTGAACCCAGGACCTCCCATTTGAGCCACCTCTGCTCCCTGCTTGTTGTGTTTCTCATTGTGTTTCCTCATTGTGTCATCTTGTTTTTTTGTTGTTTTTTTTTTTTTAAAGCAGATTTTTTTTTTTTAAG
>PVKH010036031.1:0-11660 GCA_004027955.1 Chaetophractus vellerosus
TACCCTGGGTCCTGCAATCTAATCAAAGGCCCATAACCAAAGAGATCTAATCAAAGGTGATCTAATCAATTGGTCACTTAACAGAATATAATCAAAAAGCCCCACAATTGCATCAAGCAAGGTTTACATGCACAGGAATGGCTTATCTTAAGAATATAATTTTCTGGGGTCCACAAAAGACTCAGACCAGCCCAGGGACCAGTGCCCACTACTGAAGCTAACTCTGCTCTGTTTGCTCTAGTACTTGTGTGAATCATGCTTTTCTTGTTGACATCAACACCTGCAAAAAATGGTGTGGGTTACATCCTGGGATTCCTTCCCTGGAAGTGGTAACTGGTGTCTCTTTCCTAGACATAACTATAAATGTAAATATAAATAAATATAAATACAAATATAAATATATCTATATTTACTATAGATGCCATCTAATATGTTTAGGCATTCCTTGTTTTATTGTGCTTTGCTTTATTGTGCTTTGCAGTTATTGCATTTTTCACTATTTGCAGTTTTGTGGCAACCCTGCATCAAGCAAGTCTTTCAGCACCATTTTCTTCATTAACATGTGCTCACTTTGCGTCTGTCTCTATCACATTTTGGTAATTCTCACAATATTACAAAGTTTTTCATTATTATTAAATCTGTTTTCATGATGAGTGATATTTGATGTTACTGTTATAATTGTTTTGGAGGGGCATGAACTGTACTCATTTATGATGGTGAACTTAATTGGTAAACGCTGTGAGATCCTGATTGCTCCACTGACTGGCTGTTCCCCTGCCCAGTCTTTCTCTATCTCCTTGGGCCTCCCTGTTCCCTGAGACACAGCAATATTGAAATTAGGCCAACTGATAATAACCCTACAATGGCTTCCTAGTGTTCAGGTGAAAGGAAGAGCCGCAGGTTTCTCAATTTTAATCAAAATCTAGAAACGATTAAGCTTAGCGAGGAAGGAATGTTGAAACCCTAGTCAGGTCAAACTCTAGGCCTCTTGAGCCAGTTAAGTTGTGAATGCAAAAGAAAGGTTCTTGATGGGAATTAAAGTGCTACTCTAGTGAACACCTTTAGTGATAAGAAAGTGAAACAGTCTTATTGCTGGTGTGGAGAAAGTTTTTGTGGTCTGGATAGACGATCAAATCACCATAATATTCCCATAAGCCAAAACCTAATCCAGAACAAGGCCCTAATTCTCTTCAATTCTATAAAGACTGAGAGAGGTGAGGAAGTTACTGAAGAAAAGTTTGAAGCTAGCAGATGGTGGTTCATGAGATTTAAGAAAAGAAGTCATCTCTGTAACATAACAGTGTAAGAGCTGACATAGAAGCTTCAGCAAGTTATCCAGAAAAATCTATCTAGATAATTGATGGAGGTGGCTACACTAAACAACAGATTTTCAGTGTGGATGAAACAGCCTTTTCTTGGAAGAAGATGCCATCTAAGACTTTCAGAGCTAGAGAGGAGAAGTCAAAACCTGGCTTCAAAGCTTCAAAGGACAAGCTGATTCTCTCTTTAGGAGCTAATGCAGCTGGTGACTTTAAGTTGAAGCTCATTTGCCATTCTGAAAATCCTAGTGCCTTTAGGAATTATGCTAAATCTACTCTGCCTGTGCACTACAAATGGAACACTAAGCCTGGATGATAGCACATCTGTTTATAACATGATTTACTGAATAATTTAAGACCACTGTTGAGAACTGCCATTCAGAAACAAAGATTCCTTTCAAAACATTACTGCTTCTTGACACTGCACTTAGTCACCAAGAGCTCTGATAGAGATGTACAACTAGGTTAATGTTGTTTCCATGCCTGCTAACACAACACCCTTTTTTCAGCCCTTGGATCAAAGAGTTAATTTGACTTCCAAGCCATATTATTTTTTTTTAATTATTTTTTTTATTTTTGAAGAAGCTTTAGATGTATAAATGTTACATCAAAAATATAAGGGATGGAAGAAAATGTGGCTCAAGTGGTTGAGCTCCCACCTCCCACATGGGAAGTCCTGAGTTCAGTTCCCAGTGCCTCCTGAAAAAAAATAATAACAAACAACAAGCAAAATAAATGAGACAACCAACTCAGGGAAGCTGATGTGGCCCAGTGGTTGCATGCTGATTTCCCACATACATGCATCCTGGGTTCAATCTCTGGCTCCCAGTGCCTCAAAAAAATATACATATATATATATATATATATATATATATATATATATATATATATATATATATATATATACACACACACACATAAGAGATTCTCATATACCCCCCTTCCCCCCCCCACTTTCCCACAGTAACATCTTTCATTACTGTGATACATTGTTACAATTGATGAACACATATTGAAGCATTGTACTAGCCAAGGATATAGTTTACATTATAGTTTACACTTTGCCCTGCACAATTTTGTAGATTTTGACATAATGTGTCATTGTCTATATCCATCATTGCAATGTCATGCAGGACAATTCCAATGTCCCAAAAATGTCCCCATGTTGCATCCAGTCTTCCCTCTCTCTCCCCTTAGAACCTCAGGTGGCCGCTGCCTTTATATCAATGATACAAGTGCTTCTATTGCTAAAATAATCCCAAGTCTACTTTAGTCCATAGTTACTTTCCACCCTTCTCTTTGTTCATTCTTCAATCTTGAGTATTTGCAGATGGTGATGCCCACCCTGTCTCCTTTAGAGAGAGGGCTTAGATCCAATGGGGCAGATATATGGAACTGTATTGCTTGAAGTTGCAGACACTTTCTGCTTCCTGGGTTGGGCATTGTCCATCATTATCCCTTTGTTAGTTGTCCTGGGTGAATCCAATGAACTGGAGAGTAGGTGTTGTAACTCTGCTGAGATTCAGGGTTCAACTGGCTTATGAACAGACTAAAGATTTAAGTCTCTGGGACATACATTTAACAACTATAGTGCTAACACTTCATAAGGCTATAGCTGCCATAGACAGTGATTCCTCTGATGGATCTGGTCAAAGTAACTGAAAGCCTTATGGAAAGGATTCACCAATCTAGATACCATTAAGAATATTAGTGATTCATGGGAGGAGATCAAAATATCTAGATTAACAGGAGTTCAGTAGAAGTTGATTCCAGCCCTCATGGATGAGTTTGAGGGGATCAAGACTTCAGTGGAGGAAGTAACTGTAGATGTGGTGGAAATAGCAAGGGAACTAGAATTAGGAGTGGAGCCTGAAGATGTGCCTGAATTGCTGCAATCTCGTGATAAAACTTTAACAGATGAAGAGTTGCTTATTATGGATGAACAAAGAAAGTGGTTTCTTGTAATGGTAACTACTCCTTATGAAGAGGTTGTGAACATTGTTGAAATGACCACAAAGAGTTTAGAATATTACATAAACTTAGTTGATGAAGCAGTGGCATGGTTTGAGAGAATTGACTCTAATTTTGAAGGAGGTTCTACTGTGGGTAAAAAGTGCTACCAAACAACGTCATGTGCTACAGAGAAGTCTTTTGTGAAAGAAAGTCAATCACTATGGCATACTTCATTGTTGTCCTATTTTAAGAATTGCCACAGCCACCCCAACCTTCAACAACCATCCTGATCGGTCAGCAGCCATCAACATTAAGGCAAGACTCTCTACTAGCAAAGAGTTTATCACTTACTGAAGGCTCAGTTTATGGTTAGCATTTTTTAGGAATAAAGTATTTTAAATTAAGGTATGTACATTTTTAAAGACACAATGCCATTGTACACTTAATAGATTACAGTATAATGTAAACATAACTTTTCATATGACTTGCTTAATTGCAATATTTGCTTTCTTGTCGTGGTCTGGAACTAAACCTGCAATATCTCTGTGGTGCAAAATGATTGGAAGCTGCCTAAATCCCTTGGTTGAAGAGTGGTTAAATATATTTTAATATATGTATATAATGGAGTATTTTTCAGTATTTTTAATGTGAGGAATTATTTTAATTTATGTATTATATAGAACCATCTGTAATCAATATTATTATTATGTGAACAAAAGCAAGATGCTAAAGAGTGTGAATATATATATATATTCTCTTGCTTATATAATAAAATAATATTGTTTGTATCTGTATAAAGGTGCACAAGAGACTGATAACATGACTTTGGAGATGATATACAAGATACGCACAGTATGCACACAAAACTGTATGATTTTGCTGGCAAGATACTCAATTTACCACATAACTTTGGAGAAGGATATAGCTATGATTGAGAATCATTGATGTGAGGAAATCTAAACTGTATACCATGTTGTACTTAGAATTAATTTAGAATGAATATCTATATACAGTGTGAGGTAGAGATCTAATTTTCTTTTCTCTAATTTTCCAGTATAGATCACAATTTTTTTCAGCACTATTTCCTGAAAAATTGATTCTTTCTTTAGTAATTTAAAATGCTACCAGTTTGCATATAGCTGTGGTTCAATTTCTATACCCTTCAGTCTATTTATCAGGTATAGCAAGTCTCTTACTTTATTATTCAGAATTGTCATCCTCATCTTAGTCTTTTGATTTTCCCTATAAATCTTACAATATGTTTATCAAGTTTAATTTAAAAATCTCTCTCAGTGTATTCATAGGACTTCTTTTGACCTTAAGTAACTATTTGGGGAAATTTTTCTTCTTTATATATTGGAACTTTCCAAATGTGAACATGATAAATCCTTATTTAAATAGGTGTTTAAAGTCTCTCAACAGTTCTGTAATTTTCTCCATTAAGGGCTTATATATCTTATGTTAAATTTTTTCAAGGCATTTTTTTTCTATTCAGAGGACTGACCCAGACAGATGAACTTCCATCTTATCCTTTGCTTGTTGATAAATTTATAAGTATCTCCACTTTCATTGAATATGAAGGCTTTTGGGTTCCTCACACAAAGTGGGTATTTTGATTTCTTACATCCTTCCTCCAAAAGATCCAAGATCTGTTCATCTCTCTCTCTCTAGTACTAAAATTTTCCAGGGAATCTAGAACACAGAAGCATCAACTCCAAACTAGTGCTTAGCTTCCACTTAACATGGGGGCTCTGAAAATTTTCTTTTCTTATTTTTGAACTTAACATTTTTTTTTAATTAGAGGAGTTATGAATTTATAGAACAAAGATGCATAAAATACAGGATTCCCATACACCACCCCACATCCAACACCTTGCTTTGGTGTGGAACATTTGTTACAATTGATGATAGCACATTTTTATAATTTTACTATAAATTAAAGTCCATAGTTAAATTTAGGGTTCACTATTTGTGATGTAGTTCCCTGGACTTAAAAAAAAGTTTTATTCTGTTGCCATATATAAAATCTAACATTTCCCCTTCCCAGTGTTGCTCTTAATCAACTTGCTGGCACCCTTTATATGCTGGAATCGAAGACAGCCACAGAGACAGAGAAAATCTCCTACATGCTGCAAAAGGAAGCCCCAGAAGCCAGAAGCTAAAATCACTGGAACCCAAGAGAGAGAAAGCTGTAGGAGCAGTGAGAAAGCCAGAGGCTGCCAGAAACTGAAAGCAACAGAACCTAGAGAAGGCACAGACTAGTAGACCCTGCCATTCTGCCCTGCCATATGCCTGATTGCCCATAGCTGAGCTCATGGAGGAAGCATCTCCTGATGATACCTTGATTTGGACTTTTTTTTTCAGCCTTGGAACTGTAAGTCTTTAAGTTAATGAATACTCATTGTAAAAACCAACCCATTTATGGTATACTGTCTTGGAAGCCTTTAGCAAACTAAAATACTTTACTTATACAATCATATTGCTCATTCATTGTTTTCCTGATACTTTTCATTCTTTTTCTGTGCCTCATGAAGCAGGCACAAAAAGTCCCCAAGTAGCTGGGGTGGGGATCAGGAAGGATGCCAAGAGCTTCTCTGATGGCTCTTCAAAGCTGAGATTTCCTGCCTGCCTAGCAAATGCAACCTTTCAGTTAACTGTCCCTTGCAACCCTGGGGAAGCACAGCACCTTTAAGTCTCCATCACCATGACCCCCAAAACATTGGCTACTGCTGCCCTTGTCCAGGGTGAGTTCAAACAATGGCTGTGATTACCTGTGTCTGGGGCAGGTTGAAACAATAGCTGCCTTCAGAGCCCTGGTGGTCTGAATTTGCTAAACAAAATTTGTGATCTGTGATCAGCTGTGCTGTCTTCTTTTCTTGGGCAGGAGGATTTTTATGTCCCTTTCTGTCACCAGTAGCTAACCAGGGGCTGGACTCCATTGCAGCCAGCTGCTAGAGTGAGGGATGGGAGATGGTTATGCTGCAGAATTTACAATACTTTACTGTAATGTATCAACTTCTTCCTCCTGCTCTTCCCTGGATGCTGTACAATGTTCCTCTGGCCTCTGGAGTTTCAAAATAATTGTTTTAGATGGTTTCTGACTGTTTAATAGTGGAAGCACTGTGTTCCAGAGCTCCTTACCCTATCTTCCCACAATCGCCCTGAACTTAACTTTTAAAAGCATTTTTGTTATACTTTAATCAGTATTTCTAGTTTTTTGGTAGAAGAAATGTTTAAGCTATCGAATTTGCCATACATACTTGAAAACATGAAATCTTTGCTGTGAGGCAGTGTTGGTTGCCTTCAATCTAGCATCTAAAATAATCTGTGGTTTTCAATAAGAACTAACTTTGATTTATTTTATGCAACTTCATTTCAATTCCAGGTTCCTTGTTATTATAATCACACATTGTTTTGATCTTATTTTAAAACATAATTCTTGCTGTTTAGTTATGTGTTTGATCCTTTACATAAGATTGTTCTAAATTAATTTGATAAAATCATATACATTTTGACCTATGCAAATATCCTGGCACTTCCTTGGGGGTGATGGTACACTGTATTAAATTGTAAGTTCAAATTGTTGCCTTTTTTCTCCTTTTGGAAATATTCATATTAATAATCCCTTTGCTTTATGAAAAAGCATAACTTTCTAATGAGGGAACCTTAATTTGAATTCACCTAATATTACTAAAGTACTCAACTACAGAGATTTACAAAGGGTCAGTTCAAAAGAATAAAGCTAGTATTTCATGATGTATAATTTATAGCATTTGACAGCACTGAAAAATGACATTGTCAAGTTTGTTTAAATCTTTCTAATTTTATCATTGCACTATATATCAAAGCTATTTGAATTGTTTAGGGAAGCAATTTATTTTTAATATAAATTCAGTGCATGATAATAGCAGCAAACATGTTGCACTAACAATATACAGGCTTATTTCCAAGCACTTTATCAATATTAACTTATTTAATGCACACATCGGCTGCCTGTGAAGCAGATATTATTAGTCTCCCCAGTTTATAATTGTACACCCTAGGGTATAATAAGATAAAGTAGCTTGGCCATTTTATCACACCAATGGATGGAGTAGTCCTGAGAGAGTCAAGCCCTGGCAGTCTGCATCCACCTAGTCCCTTAACCACAGAATTATACTCTTTCTTTTATCTTGCTCCAAAATACATTTTCTATGATTTCTATGATTTAGATGATATTAGAGGATGTGTTTAATGGGTGTAACCAATTTTAATAATCAGGCTTTATTTTGGAGAAAGGTTATATATTGTTTTACCATAGCAGGCTGATGTCAAATTTGGTATGTGGTATATAAGCTTCCTTAAATCTTTGACGATACTCATATTTTCATATAATTAAGAATTTCATATATTGTTTCAAAATATATATTGTATCTTGGCCTATTTTAAAATGAATTTCTGTAAAATTTTTGGGTCCATTTTTATAAATCCCACTACATATAGAAAGTGTAGATTATCATAAGATAGTTTAAATTTATACTTTGCATTATACAACTAGAAATGAACATTCAAAATAATCTCTCACAAACTGTTCATTTTATAGATGAAGAAAGTAAGGCCCAAAGAGCTGAAGACCATACATGGCAGAACAGAGGTGAAAACCTCTATCTTCTAGCTGCTAGTGCAGTGGAGTCACATCTTATGAAGGTATTAGGTTCTAAGTTCAGTTAATAAGGAAACTAGTATACAGTATAAAGTAAAAAGTGTCCTTTAAACTCCCATAGGAAGAAATGTACTATTGATCTTAACATTGAAACACTTGCTTTTTTCTTTAGGGGAGCTCCAGATTATTTACTTGGCTCATGGTTTTGTTAGATGAGGTTGTCTTTTCCTTCATTAGAATAGCTTATAGGAAATGGCCTGAAAATCACAGTGGCTTAATGCAATAAAAATCTATTTCTTGCTCAAGTTGTGTCCAATCTTAGGTTGCTGGCTCTATTCCAAGTGGTGACTCAGGGACCTGGGATGTTTTCATCTTGTGGCCCCACCATTTTGTGGCTTCAAGGTCATTCTTGCATCATCCATCTGGCAGAAGACAAGGAGAAAGAGTACAGAGGATTAAGAGCAACATTTTAGAGGTCAGGCCTAGAATTGGCCTTCATCCTTTCTGCTCACATTCCATTGTCCATAACTCAGTCACATGGTCGTTCTTATACGCACAAGGGGTTGGGAAAAGTAGTCACACTCTCTGTTCAGGAAGAAATTTAAATGATTTGGTGAAGACATAGCATTTTCTTTTCTGTAGCTTATATGTAGGGATCATGTTACTAGATACATTTAAACACTAGACTAACCGTCTGTACTCTGAGAAGCTCATACTCTTAGAGGCAAGTGGAGATAGCAGATTCATATCCTCCATCTTCAGTTCGTGGTAAGGCATACATATTTTGAGTGGAATATTTATTTTCACTTTCTTCTATACTTTTTTTTTCCATTTTTCTGAAGAATTTCAGTAACTATTAAAGGATTCATTGGGAACATAAAGATTTTTTTAGGCACAACCCTAAACAAAAGCTTGAAAAGAAATAAAATAAGCCATAACAAAGTGATAAGCTAAGAAGCTGGTATGTTAAAAAGTGAGTAATGCCAAAATCTAGTGGCCATGCTTGCATAATCATTTATGTTCTAATGTATAAAATTCTCTCTACCTGAAAGGTGGGTTATTTATTAATTCAATTTAGAATTTCCTGCACTGCACTCTTAGATGTTAAGTGTGAAAAAAATTTCAATAAAACATAATCCATGAATGCTCAATATAAAGAAAGGAAAAAAGAAAGAAAAAACCTTGATGGGTGAAGCTAAAGTCATTATAATTATCTTCTAAAATTTTTTATGAAGAAACTAATAGTGAATTAGGCATAAGCTGAGATTTTAAAGCAGAGACTATTAAAAGGAGAGATTAACAGCTATTAGTAGCTTCTCCCCTCTACTAACTGAATAAAGAGAACTGAAATGTCAGTCTGAATATTATAAATCTTAGAGATTTTATCATATACAAAGGGCTGTGAAAAATTATTCTGAGTAGCATTTCATACTTGGGCCCAAGTTAATAATCTAAGCATTCCTTCAACAATTTTACATTGCTATGTGCAAAGCTCAGTTGAATTTAGATTTTCTTTAGTTAGCTGTAGGGCATAAATTACTGTATGAGTGTAAATATATACTTTTTACTTTTCTTGTTTTTGTGCTTATAGCTATTATTCTTTTTATTTTAAAGATAAGAAATCTGTAGCTTATCTCAAGCAATTTTTGGATAGACATAGAAGTAAAAAGTAGAAAATTGGGACCAGATATCAGATCTCTTGATTCCTAGTCTAGTTCTTCCTCTGCTTCGATCTATGTATATCTAAAATGTGAGGGATGTCTATATATATCTCAATTTTTTCTTATTTCACAGTGAATTTGTGTGATGGTACTTACCTTATCGTGAGCTTGAATCAAAATAATGAACTCAGCTTCATATCCAATTATCCTGTATTTACCTATACCTAGAATGTAAGCTGCAGGTTATTTTATTTTCTAATGTACTCCAAATATCTATCTAGATAAGAAAAATATGTGGTACATAGTGGATACTCAATATATATTTTTTGAACAATTGAGATATTATAGTAATCTAATAAACAGTTTCACATTAATCCTATTACATATGTATGTAAAATACCTTTATCTAGATATGTGATACTATATGGAACACATTAATGTTGTCAATGCAATGTTTATTTGGAGATCCAAAATTCCCTGGTCTTTTTAGAATTTAAAATATGTTCCTTAACTTAAATTCCCATTGGTAAGGATGTGGTCAATAAACATAAATCTTTGAATATTTCATAGTCATTAAAATGTTGATGATAAAAACATGAAAATTTGATAAAATCTTCAGAGAGGCAGAACATAAATGTATTTTCACCCTATTATCACAGATATTTAATTAGCATAGGTATATACACATGGCTTCAAAGAAACACACACAATGGGTGAGTATTTGTGCTAAAGTGATTTTTTTCCTTTATATTTCTTATGTTTCTTTATTTTATCATGTACTTTACTAGTAAAAGTGACACATTTATCTCTCTTTTTTTAATTTAAAAATTATTTCACATTCGGTTCTTTATAGTGATTTATATTTTAATCATGCTGAAGTGACAATTTTTTTAATTCATGGAGGCAAAACTTTAATACACAACAAGCAAATAGAAAATTTTTGTTAAGTGGATGTCTTTTTTTCAGACATGCATTATCTTAAATGGAATGCTTTGATGAACCAATCTGACAAAAAACAAAAACAGATACAAAAAAAAAAACACCTCATTTCTTTATTCACCTCTTCTATGTCAATCCCTGAATCCCTGTTGAATGTAGCATGCTTTTGAGACATATTTCCCTTTTTAAATACAATGCTAGTATGGACTTATGATACATTGTCTCATTAAAACAAATAATATGCATTGCCTAGTTCTGTACACTATAAAGGTCAGGAAATAATGGCAATCCTAGTAACACTGAGCACCCCAGGGGCCTAAATTGTGGTCTCTTTTCCCATAAAAACCAGCACTCATTCTATGCCTGTAGATGAAATGTACGGAATGATTCTGGAACATCTTGTTTTATCAGAAAACAGAGAAATCTTCGAAACTGGTCATGTCAAAAGGACTCCCTGAAATACTCCCACTGGCTAAAAGTGGGGATAATTTGAGCACACCAGAAACAATAAATGCAAAGGATTGAAACACATCATATATGTTAAAATCCATGAATTTATTATGTTCTCTACCCTCACCCCAGTACCTGGGAAGAATGATAAGGAACCAATTCATAGTTTTGAAAACTAATCAAACACTTACTTTGTTGAACTGTTCCATAGTAAACAGTTAAAACAACAACAACAAAACAACAACAAAACAACAAAACAAAAATCATGAAAAAAAAAGGCTGGCAAATCTGACTACATCAAAACAAAACAAAATATTATGGATGTTTTTGCTTTCTTTCATTTCTTATCTGGAAATCAACCTCAAGCAAGTTTTAGCTAAAACGTAGAGAAATTATTTGTGTGGTAGGGAGTATCTAGAAGTGGCACGTACTTTTACCATTTTTAAGTCTAGTTTTTTTTTTTAGAAAAAATCTCCTTACACATTTATTTTATTCCCATCTGTGATGGCTAGGCTAATGTGTCAACTCAGCCAGGTAATTGTGCCCAGCTGTTGGGTCCAGCAAGCCTGGGGCTAATTGCATCTGCATCAATCAGCAAGATTGGATGAAGAATGGATGACGCTGTTATCCATTCAGTTGACTGCTTATAAAAGGGAACTGATTTCAACATTCGGGGAGAATTTCCCAGCTCGTCGT
>PVKH010036032.1:0-11655 GCA_004027955.1 Chaetophractus vellerosus
CCTTCCCAATTCATTGATCTTCAGCCAGAACAGTGAAAAGACGGACTAGATCGTAACCCAGTTGTGGATGTGCAAAAGTTTTGATCCAGAATTAGATTGTAGACTTAACCTCACCAGCTACCTGCTTGTCCTGTTAAGCACCAAAGGTTCCTAAAATTAGGAAGTCTAGTGCCACTGAAAAAATCCACAAGTGACCTATTCCTCTGTGGGCAGTCATGCATGCTTCATATGCAAATAATAGCACATTGTTACATTAGTGGGTTTTTTCTTTTTTTTTGTATCATAATTTACCTTATTTTCTCTGTGTTTTCTCCCCTTTCTCTAAGTTACACCCCAATTCGTCTCCTTTTGTCCTTACTTTTCTGCTTCCAATCTCTTACCTAAAATGTCTACTTTTATATGTCCTGCATTCTAGGAACTTGTTAAGAAACTGAAGTTAGGAGTGAGTCTGAGGTAAAGGCTCATGGCCTTATGGCCTGGGGTCTGTTCTTCTAGTCCTTGTAGGCCTTTTTCTATTACTTCCAACAATGGTCTGTGGTGGGGGTGGGATATACTGGGAGAATGATCTCTTGGTAAGTGGCTGTTGTAATAATACCTGACAGTTGCAGCTGCTGCCTGCTGCTCACACTGCCCAGTGTACTCGGACCAAAAGTCAAGCCAAATTTGCCCCACATTTATCATAAACCCCTTAACAGAACGTGAAAGAAGAGTCCCTTTTGTGGAAATGGCTCTCACCATCGCTGATCTGCCTCATGTCCTGGCTATTTTGGATACTGTGTATCATCTCCAAGAGGATTTCTTTCTCTTGCTCAACAGCAGTTGCTGCTTCTCTCAAAGCTTCAACCCTGTGTAAATTGGGAAAACAAAAGTTATATGGAAGATGCTCTTCTTGTTAATTTCCCCATCTCAGTATCACTCAATGTGACTCAAGTTTAAAGATCATTAGAATACTTTTAAAAATTCTTCATTCCTCTCATTTTTATTCTTTCATTTTTCTATTCTCTCATCCATTTTACTCCCCATACACAGGACTAGTCTGTTCTATTTAATATTTATCTACTTGTATTTGTTATTACAAAATCTGTATTGTTTATACATTCAGGTATTTCTAATTTATATATATCTCATTCTGTCTCTTTTCCCCTCAGCATTATTTTGTTAAGAACTATCCATGTTCCTATGTGTAAATCGAATCAGTAGCTTCTAATTGGTGCATAACACCCCATTTGTATATATCCACCTGATTTTACTTCTCCACTTTCCCAGTGACTGACATGCAGGTTGACCCCAACACCCCCAACTCCCCATTATCACAAATAACACTTCAATGAATACATGTCCTCTTAAGGACTTGAATGAGAATTTCCTTAGGATTTATACCCAGGGCAGCATTGCTGAGACACAGGGGATTTGTATCCTGAATCTGAGTTCATTCTGACAGCTTGCTCTCCAGAATGGCTGTACCAGTTCACACCCAGCAGCAAAGCATGGGAGTCCTCATGTCCCCACATCCCTACCAATACTCAGCATTTTCCTTTCTAACTATCTGTTGTGTCTAATAGGTACACAGTGATATGTCAGTATTTAATTTGCATTTCTTTCATTACTAATAATTCTGGACATCTCTTCATAGCCTTGTTAGCCTGTAGGATTTCTTCTTTTTTATAAATTGTCCATAGCTTTTGCCTATTTTGTTTTTTCTTTTTTAAACAGGAGTAACTCTCCTCTTGTTGATTTGCAGGCATTCTTTGTATAATCAAGATATTAATCCCTTTTTTTATTTCAGACATTGCAATCATCTTCTCCCATCCTATTGTGTATTAACTTTGCCTGGGATGTCTCTCACTGAACTGAGATCCTTATTTTGATGTTATTAAATTCATTTTTTTTAAAAAATGCCTTATATTTGATGCTTTTTAAAAATACTTTTTATCTTGAAATAATTTCAAACTTACATGACAATTTAAAAAATAATTTAAACTCCATACAGAGAACTCAAACATACCCTGCACCCATACCCAGATACACCAATTTTAACATTTTGCTACCTGTGCTTTTTCCTTTCCCCTCCCCTCTGAACATTTGAGAACAGGCTGCAACATCATTCTTCCACGTATATTTCCTACGAACAAGGATATTCACTTTTGTAATCAACCTTAAGTGCAGTTATCAAGCTCAAGAAAATTCTACATTCCAATTTTTTCTTATGTCCCAATAATGTCATTTTGAGCCTTTCCTTTTTCTCCATCCTCAAATCACATCCAGTATCATGAATTGCATTTGTCACTATCGCTAGCTTTTTTTAAATTGTGGAACTATTTATATAACATAAATCTTCCCATCCCACCCCCTCAAGTATACCATTCAGTGGAATTAATCACATTCACAATGTTGCAGTATCTTCACCATCCATTACTAGAACTTTCCTTTTACCTCAAACAGAAACTCTACACTCAAGTTGCATGAACTGCCCATTGCCCCTGCCCCTCACCCATGGTAACCTGTACCCTACTTTCTATCTCTAATACGTTTGCATATTCTCTGTTATTTTCTTTGTGGTTACCATTGGATTTATATGTAACATCCTAAATTGACAACAATCTTCTTTGCTTTGATACCAACCTAACTTCAATAGCATACATAAATTATGTTCTTAGGTCCTTTTGTCCACCCACCTTTATGAATTCTTATTAGTTTATGCTTAAGGGTCTTTTCCCACCCCTAGGTTGTAAGATATTCTCCTACATTTTCTTCTATTAACTTTATGGTTTTACCTTTCTTATTTATATTTTTAACCCTTTAGTACCCTTGAATATGGTTCTATTTTTCTCCAAACAGTGAACCACTTTCCCCTAACATTGTCTATGAAACACTCTATCTTTTCCCCAATGAGTTGTATATTAAGCCTACCTCTGAAATCTCTATTCTGTCCATTAGTATATTTGATTGTTATTGTACCAACATTCATTGTTTTTATAGCACTGGCCTTGTAATATGCCTTAATATTTGGTAGACCAGGTCCCCTTCTTTAAAGATAATTCAGGGGGGCGGATGTGGCTCAAATGATTGGGCGTCTGTCCCCTATATGGAGGGACCAGGGTTCGATTCCCAGGACCTCCCAGTAAAATAAAGAAAAATATAGAGGGCACGAGCGGACTCCCCACCGAGCCACGCAGCAAGATGATGATGTAACAGGAGAGAGACACGGGAGAGCCAAGATGAAATGCGTCGAAAAAACCAGGAACTGAGGTGGCGCAGGGAGCAGAATGCCTCTCTTCCACATCGGAGGTCCCCAGGATCGAATCCCAGTGAAGACAGGAGGAGTAGGATGAGAAGAGAGGGCAGGAAACACACAAAGAATTGCCCAGTGAATGGACACAAAACAGCAAAAAAACAGGCGTGTGTGTGTGTGTGTGTGTGAAGGTTTAAAATGGATAAAGTAAATCAATAAAAAATAAATCTTAAAAAAAATAAAGATAATTCGGCTATTTATGGACCTTATTCCATCATATAAACTTTAGAGTGAGTTTATCAAGTTTCTCAAAAAATTGGGGGGAATTTGACATTTTTATACTTCTGCCATTCCATCACCCACCCAAGAGCATGATTGTCTCTCCATTTATTCAGATCCTCTTCTTGTTCTTTATTAGAGTTTTGAAGTATTCTTCATAGTCTTGTGGACTCATGAATATTCTAGATACTTTATGGATTTGGAGGTTGTTGTGAATAATACATATTTTTAAATTAAATTATCTAGTTGGCTATTGCTGGCTAGAGAAACACTGTTTTTGTAGGTTCATCTTGTAACTGGCAACCTTCATTTATTCTTGTTAATTTTAATGGTTTGTTGATTCTATTGGTTCTTTTAGGTTGATAATGGTATCATCTGCAAAAAAATGATGGTGACCTTTTCCTTTCCAATCCTATTACTTCTATTTTTCTTTCTTTATGGTATTGACTAAGGTTCCCAGTATTGTGTTAAACAGCAGTGGTATAGGGGCATGCTTTGTCTTTTCCCGAGTTTAAAGGGAATGCTTCTGTATGCTTTTGGTATAAAACTGATCAAACTACAGAAGCACTATTTCTCCACTTTCCCTATCTATACATATACTTGCACTCACTATACATGCACATGAACACACCCAGTCACTAAACTAGGTTGTGGAATCATGAGAGCAAAAGAATAAAAATATCTTGTGTATTTAAAGTCCTCTATTTCCAGGACACTTTCATGTTAGGATTACAGTAACTAGATAAGTTGACAACTCCTGCAAAATGTAATAGTGACAGGCCCATCCCCAGTGTTTAGATGGCCCTAGAAATAGGAGATCATGGAAGATCTAATCCTGACTGCTGCTTTAAGTGGGCACAGAGGGAACAACTCCACCAACATTTTAGCACTTATCCATTCCATATAAGGATCCTCACTCCTCACCCCAATCACATATAGGCCTTTCTCCCATCAGTCACCCACCTGTTATACCCCAAAATAGCACTGACAGACTATAAAATCACAGGGTCTCTTAATCTTCAAAATACTAAATATATGTCCAGCTTTGTGTTTGTTAAGAGCCAGTAAACAAAGAGCTGTGTATGATAAAATTGACTGGAAAATGTAATAAAAAACCAAGTCTTTAAAATAGTTATAATACATTATTAGGGCCTCTTCTAGCACCATTATGTACTGACATGTTTTTATATTAGCAAATTCTCAGACAGATAAACTAGGACCCAATACATGTGAAAGAGATTGAGTTGGCATTAATATAAAATATGCATGCTTAAAATATAAATCATGACTCCAATATTTAGGATATTAACAAGTGAATCATGTGAATGGTAAATGAGAAGATGCTGAAAGAAGAGATTAATTTTTCAATACTCTTGAATTTGTATTCAAATGTAAAATGATGAAGAGAGAAATGAATGTTCTTCCAAAGAGGAAGGTTTCATTTACAACAGTAAGTTACAATATTAAGTTCATGGAATTGTTAATGGATTAAAAGGAAACATGCTAGGAAAAAATATATCTGTCATTATAGAAGATATTCTGTCATTAAATGAGACCAAATATAGAGAAAATTAGAGGAACTTTTTTTAAGTGTTGGTTTTTTCAAAAGGCTTCTTTACATATAATAGAAATTACTAGGCACTTTCCATGCAAAAAAACACTTCAAATCTTTTGTAGAAGTTTTTATAGACATTTTTATGTATACTTCCCACCCCCTCCCCCACATTTTTATAGCAAAGGTAAATGTCATTCTTCAGAATGTAAAGATTCAAGGGTTTTTTTTTGTTTGTTTGTTTGTTTTTCATCATGGACATTTGCACTTGCTATTTCCTTTTACTGTAACATTTTTCTCTAACTCTTGTCTACTGGGTGATCCTCTTTCAAAACTCAATCCCCTTGGAAGGAACTATCTCCCTAACAACTTTCCCATTTCCCTCCTTGGGCACTGCACACATCCATATATGGACTATACCATATTTCTGATTTTTATTTTAAAGAGCTGACCCTAGATCTCTAGTAATATTTGTACTTTTAATCAGTTATTGCTATCTTTAAATTCTATTCATTTATAAATCTGTCTCCAACTTTTCCCAATTAACTCTAGAAATTCTTAGCCATTACCTCTTTAACATTGCCTGTTCTCCATTCTATTATTTTTTTCCTAGATCTCTGGTTAGAAAAATATTGGACCACCTTACCTTAGCCTTCATGTTACTAATCATCTCTTCCACTTTTTCCACCTGTTTCTTTCTGCTGCCTTCCAGGTAAATTTGGATTTTACTTCTAGTTCATGTAGTCTCCCTTCAGCTGTGCCTACTCTATCATTTAACTCAGTTTTTCATTTGTTACACCTTTTCATTTCTCAGTTTGGCTCCTTTTCTAATCTGCCTCTTCATTTTTAAAGTGTCTGCGTTTTTACTAAGGTTTTGAACTAGTTCTTAAAAAAACAATTAAGTATACTTATTAATTTTCTACATTTAATAATTCCAATGTCTGAATTATGATTCTGCTGTTGTTTCTACTGGCTCTAGTTCACCACAGTTCAATTCTTAGTGTGTTTAGTGATTGTCTAGATTGATGCTTTCACTTCCTCATCTGATTTCACACCAGGGTTTCTCAACCTTAGCACTTAACAGGTTTTTGGGCCTGGTAATTCTTTGTTGTGGGGACTATCCTGTGAATTATAGGATATTTAGCAGCATCCCTGCCAGCATATCCTCTCCACTCCCCCCAGCAATTGTGACAATCAAAAATGTCTCCAGACATTGTCAAATGTTCCCTAGGGAGCCAAATCATCCCCAGTTGAGAACTACTGCTTTACAATGTAGGATAAAGAGCCGCTTGTTGACAATTCACCCATGGTGTTAGGTCTAACACTGTGTAGATATTGGGTACTAGTAAATTTAAACCACACTCATTTGACTGTACTTCTCTTGGCTGAGAGGGGCAGTTCTGTTTTACGAACAGATCGTGGAGGTAGCTACATGTCCAAATTGGGAAAGAACTTAGTCTCCCATCAACGCTGGCCTGGCTGTGCTCCTGAAAAACAACAGGCTTTGACAAAAAGAAATTTTAGTCAGGATATTCACATGAGGACAAAATTGGAGCACACACTTCCTCAGCTAATAGTTAGGTTTCAGGCACCTTACAAATATCTGCAGCCCAAGTATCTTAAGAATAAATAGTTGGGGAGACTTAGGAGATGCCCAAGGGCAATTTTACTTGTGCCACACCACAACTACTACTGATACATCAGCTAATACAGTATGCAATGGCTTTTCAACCAACTGTTCAAACTGGTGCTATCACTTACTAGCTGTGTGACCTTGGGTAGTTAAACTTTCTCAGTCTCAATTTCCTCACCTATAAAATAGGTATAATAAGGAAATGGTGGTTGTGATTAAATGAAGTAAAGCAGGTAAAGTGTTTGTTTAACACAGTGACCGACAACATTGACAAGCACATTTCTCTCATATATATGTATAAGTTACTAGAAGTGGTACAGGCATATATTAGTTCCATGGCAGGTGCCATATACTGACTTAATATTATGAACTCAGGCTTGTTAATAACAATAATTTGTGTTTTCTTAAAATGAGGGAAAATGGCAAGTGCTCATATCATGGATTTACTCAAAGGAATTAATTTCTAAAACAGGTTCTTAAAATCATAGTCCTGTCTCCTATTCAGTATCCCTATATCAAAAGAACTCTACAATATTTTAGGCAATTTAAGATTCTGAAAGGTTTTCCTAAACACCAAAAATATTAAATTATATTCACTATAGAGATACTTTGGAGTAAAAAAGGGAAGTGTTAGGAGCTACTAATTAGTAGTATGGCCTTGAGGAAGCCACTTAATCCCTTTGAATTTCAGTTCCTTCATTTCTAAGAGATAATGTGTGCCCTCCTCCAACTTCAGAAGGTTTTTTAAGGTTCAATGCTGAATGTTCATGAAAAGTGCTATTTTAAATTATGGATTACTATACAATATTAACGTTTTACTCTACCTAACACACTGCTTTGTTAGTCATATTTAGTATAAAATTAAACTGTTAACAATAACATGAATTTCAATGTGGTTTCTTTTAAAAAATAAAGGCATAAGTCTAGTTTTTAAAATAGTGTAGGGCTCTGGCTGGGACATTACCCATGGTTTCAGAAAACTAATAGGATCAGCATTAGCATTTTTTTTCTATTTTTGCTAACATTCTGAAACACTTAGTTTTCTGTCGGTATTTTCTCTCTTTTTCTTTTATTAGAGAAGTTGTAGGGTTACAGAAAAACCATGCATAAATGCAGTTTCCATATCCACCCTATTATTAACACCTGCATTAGTGCGGTACATTTGTTACAACTGATGAAAAGAACATTAACTATTGTCCATGGTTCACTGTGCAGTATCTTTTTTTTTTTGAAAGAAGAAACAAAGTTTGGAATTACTAGAAAACTTCTTGAAATGAACAATTAGACACGTATTAATCCAGTAATATTTCCTTCTCAGTTTAAGATTAAGCAATTGTAATTTAATCATTCATATGCAATAATTTGAATACATTTTACATTAATCAAATATCTGACTATAATAATATCCAAAATAATAGGCTTTCCTTTAAAGAGGAGCACTTGACTGCTTTTGTACCTACCATATATAAGGCATTGATTCTAGTTCGAGGACAGTGACTCAGCTTGAAGAAGGAAGAAGGGGCAACAACCCTCTTGTTCCTTTTAAGAAAAATTCCTTCCTTTCTGAATTAGGGTAAGACTCCTAAACACAGATGAAATCATACCTGCTAAAATTTAAAGGCCAGAAAAGACATGTTACTTTTTACACTCTACATTAAAAATACATATATATCCTCAGAGGGACATAAAGTAGCCGAGGCCATTAGCCGTAGTTTTCGTTCCACTTTCTGTGAGGGCTGAACAGGTTAGGTTTACAGTTTTGTGGACATCCATTTGGAATCATTATTTTTCTGCATGGGAGTATTACTTCTCTGAGAGAAAAGTTGTCTCATTTTGAGCAGAAACTCAGAACTGGTTTCTCTGTTTTGCCATCCATGAAATCGTAGTGCACAGTGACTCTCACCAATTGCGACTGTGTTTTCGGGGTATTAAAAATAATAAATGCCTCAGTTGCTAAGAGAATACTGGGGCTATTAAGGTTCTTTTCTTGGCAAATGGATATCTCCTGGTTTGGTATATTAATCAACAGAGAGAAACACACATGCTGTGCTTAAACTTTTCAGCTCACATACTTGTGTACCTGGTAAAAACTATGAAACAAAATTCTGCGTACGGTTTTAGGGGGTTCGTTGCATGACTTCATTAATATTTTCATTTAAGTACATCTGCATGCGATCAAAATTTACACAGTAACTTTTAAGGCATAAATATGTACAGGAAGTTCAAAAAACCTTCATATACTGCTAAAGAAAAAGTATTCCCAAAATGTATTATAAATCATTTGGAAATTCTATACAAGCCTATCATTTTATTAATTACTTAAGTAAATTTTATATAACGTAAATGGGAAAAGCTATGTTTGTATGCTTTCAGGCCACAGTGACTGGCACCTTTCAAGAACGTGTCAACACAGTGCCTTCTAGGAAAGGAGGTACAGAATAACTATAGAGCAACAGAATGACTGAATACAGTAGGTGCGGTTACAGAGAAAAAGAAGCTGGAAGTGTCTTTATACCACAAAATACTCAGCTACCGTTCACCTCACAGCCTACTCTCCTCTCTAATCCTTGCTATTGGATGGATTGCGGGACTCCCTCCGCCCCCCTTCTTTTTTTAAAATTTTTTTTGCTCTGAAGCTTTTTAAAGTAAGAAAATTGATCAGCTCACTTTGGGGAGCCACTGGAAACTGTGCCTCCCTTAAAAATGCATAATTGGAAAAAAGAGTAAGAAAAAACATCTGTGAAGACCATATATAGGCAGGCAGAAGGTTCTAGAAATTCTGTGGACCGGGGGTTTCACAGTCTCTTCATCTCCAACGTCCCCGTAACTTTTATCTTTTCTGTTTTTTCCACTCCCAAACGAACAGGTCCGTGAGTGAGAATGTGACCACTGCGCTCACAGGTTTATCTTAAATCTAATGCGGATTCACACAGAGAAGGAAAGGAAAATTCACAGAAACAAACCAAACGGCACCAGCTGTATCCGAAACAAACGTAAGGCACAAATTTCTCTCGTTGTAGCCTGCCCAGGGACTGCGCTCCAGGCCCCAGCCCGCCGCGCGGCGGCCTCCGCCTGGGACCTGCCCAGCGCGGCCAGCAGGACGCCCGCTCGCCGCCACCCGCCGCCAGCCGCCGCCAGCCGCCGCGCTTACCTGAGCTCCAGCTGGTCCAGGCTCTCCAGCAGGCGGCTGGAGCGGTCGGCCATGGAGGAGGAGCGGCAGAAGCGCCCCTCGTTGGCTTTCGCGTTGATCTTCGCCTGAGCCATGTGAGCTTCCGAGGGGGGGCGGCCAAGAGGTCACCGGCCCCTGGCAGCCGCGAGTCGAGTGTTCCCGCGGTGGCTGCAGGCGTCGCCGTCACCGCGCGGGGCGCCCGCCTCCCTCTGACGCCCGCGGGGGGCGGCCCGGGAGGACGTGCCGACAGCGAGCGTGGCCAAAGAAGGACAGGCGGGCTCGGGGGCTCAGGGGCTGCTGGGCCTGAGGGCCTGCGAGGGCTGTCGAGGCTGGGGCGGGGCAACGGCTCGCTGACAGCAGAAACTCAAGGATGGGCTAGTGGGGCCTGTGGCCCTAAGGAGCAAAGCCAGGCAGCCTCAGAAACACCGGGAGTTACCCACACGGTAAGCGGGAAGAACCCAATTCTTCTGCACCCCGAACCCTAAAACAACCGGAAATTGGTGCAGAGAGCAGAGAACGCCCCCCATCTCTCCTAGAAGTAGGATCCTGACTCTCCTGGCAGCCTAAAAGTACCCCCCACCCCAAGGTGCCTGAAAGTAGGCTGCGGATGCATTGCTCAGTGATGACTTCATTTGATTTCTCCCAGCAAGATGAAAAATGTTAAAGTACTTTGACATGGGGAGAAAAGGTTCTTCTGTGGAGCAGAAGGCATGTAAGTACAACTCTGCCCTGTAACACTTGAGATTAGAGTACTGAAAGCCTAGACACCAACACTGAAGCTATAGATACCTTTTTCTGTCTAGCTGGAGGTGGAAGAGTTAAAAGAAATAGAATAAAATAGTTACAATGGCAAGAGATTTAAAATACGGTTGGAAGGTCATTCAGGAGGTTACTCTTATGCAGGTCTCAGCCAGTTATCAAACTGCCAAAGTATGCAAAGCCTCAAGAAACAATGTTTCTTACAACCCTAAGGACTTCCAGGCTCTATATGCAAGCCACAAGATTAAGAACTCAGTAAACTATTAACCCGAAGGATTTTGGAGTACCCCAAGTGTCCACCAACCACAACTAACTAATCCAATCTACTCCTTTAAAAACCCTTCCTGGAAATGCCAAGACAAGCATGATTTGGATTGCAACCTGAAACTGTGCTCCTGGAATTGGAATTCTAAGACCCCAAATAAATGCCTATGTTGTCTTGCAGCTTAATTTGTCATTTCTCCATTAACCGAAGCAAAGTGAATTTATTCTTTATTTCCATGCCTTATAAGGAAGGGAATTTTAGTGAAATAATTGTTATTAAGAAAGCCATTTCACACTCAACTATTTAAATCTGTTAATAATGACAAGATTAGTAGGCCCCTAGGTCAGACACCATAAAAATCAGTAAAAGATGGAGTAGGACTGAGCATATAAAGATTTATCTATTTAAGAGGAGAAAAATGTGTTTTGTTCCCATCTCATTATAATTTCATATACAAGGATGAATATGTACAGGGCACAGAAAATAACAGATAACAGTTTAAAGCTGAAACACAATCTTTAGTTAGAGATCAAAGTCATTCATTTAAATACTTGAGGGGGCCGGCTCGATAGCCCAGTGGATAGGGCGCCGGCATACCACATGGGAGGCCCCGGGTTCGTTTCCCGGGGATCTCTCCTAGCAGGCAGACCACTTTGAGAATGGCAAGCCGCCATGGGCGGGCCGGAGCCGCCGTGGGCAGGGCAAGAAGCTGCCACGGACATGGCAAGAGCCGCCACGGGCAGGGCAGGTCGCCCGCAGATGGAGC
>PVKH010036033.1:0-11690 GCA_004027955.1 Chaetophractus vellerosus
CTTTCTAAGGTTTGAGGCAATTGTCAGGACTGAAGCCTCCCCACTCCCACCTTCCTCACCATGGGCCTTGGTGTCCTAGTTGCCCCATCGACCCTCCCTCCCAGCCCAGGAGGGAGACACTGCTGCCCTGTCCCCGCCAGAGCCCAGAAAGTCCTGCCCTGCCTCCATGGAGGCCACCTACTTCCCTTCCAGGAGAAACCACCCCCTCTCTGCTGCAAGCAGGGGCCTGAGCTGTGGACCCTTGTAAGGTGGCCAGCTTCCTCCAAAATCATCAGCCTGAGTCAGGACTGTCTTTCAGCTCTAGGGTGGAATTATCATTTGCAGTTGGGGGAGGACTGATGTTGCAGGCTTGACCACAGCCTGACCAGGGCTCTCTTCCCTGCGTGCTTTCTTGGACTCCTTGGGCCTGCCTGGCTGAGCCTTCGGAGTTGCAACCCTCACTCACAGTCAGTTCTCTACTCAAACCCAGTGAGAAAAAGAGACGAAACCACTCACCGTCAACAATCTTTTAAAAAGAAGGGGAAAAACAAGAGAAAGAAACAATCAGTTTGACATAAAATATTCAAATTTCAAAAAATTCTTTAATGACAAAACTGAAGCATTCCCTGTTTCAAATTGTGAAAGCCCCTCCATGGGACCCCTGGAGACCAGGAGAGTGCCCCCACCCCGCAGCCCTCTACAAGGGGAGGCCCTTGGTCCCTGCCAGCTCCCGTGGTTGGTCCAGGGCCCCTCGCTGAGCCTCCCTGCTGCACAGCAGGCAGAGCGCGGCCTCCACTGGAGGGACAAGGAGCACACGTTGCACTTCCTCCTGTCAGGGCATCAGCAGAACCCGTGGAGGCTCGAGGGGCTCAGCCAAGGGGGAGCATGAGCCTTGGCCTCACTGCAGACCAGCTGCTTGGCCGGGGGAAGTGACTTACCCTCTCGGAGTTTCAGATTCCTCTTCTGAAAAACCAGGCGACAGTGCCTCCCCTCTCACGGTGTTGTGAGGATCGAATGAGACAGCGCTCGCTATTCCATACAGTGCCAGGGGCACAGTGCTCAGGGACCACTGCCTGCAGCTACTCCCACCCACTCCCGGACTCACATCACCCACGGGAAGGCTACTCCACAAAGCTACTGCCAAGGGCCAAGCTCTTTATTTGGAGGAGCAGGTTTGCAGTCTTACTACGTGATTAAAAAACAAGTGACTAAAGATATAAACCAAAGTAGGCCATGCATGAACCAAGGATGAGCATGACACAAATGAGGATCATGAGCAAGTCAACTGGGCACAGCCAGGCCGAAAAGATTAACAAGAGCTTGACACACCCTCACCTGACAACTCAGAACTTATATTTCTGCTCCAACAGTTTCAAATCAGCTCACTTCAACCTTCCCTCCGCCATTACTAGCTGAAGATCGCTAAGACACCACCAGGAGCAGCTTCCCCTCCTGCAGGAAAGCTCTCCCGTGGCGGCTGACGGGGCTGAGGCCCACCTCGCCTCGGCTGGCCCACAGGTGGCAGGTGTGGGGACTGGCTCCTTATTGCTACACTGCCCTGCAGAGGCAGGAAGGTATCACCCCTGTTTTGACTTCCTGCAGCTGGGGTTCTGCCCATGAAATAAACCCTCTCACTTAGATGCATTCATGCTATCTGGAGGGCAGGAGCAGGGAGAGCCACTTTCGGTGCCTTGGTGGCTGCTGTTGGCTAACAAAGCCATGGGAGTTGAGTTCTGGTGGATGTAGCAACACCCCAGGCCCAGGCCCCTCATCCCTAGAAAGAGGCCACAGTTGTGTTGACTCAAATTGTAAGATCCCCAGAGATAGCAGCTGCCTTCGTGGGCTGCTGCTAAGATGTCCTGGGAGTCACTCCTTAGACCCAGCCTGGAGCCTGCCCCTCTTCCAGATCTTAAAATCCATTTCTGCCTAAGAACCAGAGTGCTTTCTGCCTGGCCACCCCAGGAAGGAAGGAAGGAGATCTGAGTATAAAGCTCCTCCCCCTGTAGATGAGAATACAATCCGTGCACCTGGAGCTACTGACAGCGGCCCCTGCTTGCCCACAGAGGTGGCTCCAATGTGTGGCCATGGAGCTGGGGGCATCTGAGCAGTCAACCTCACGCACAACACATTTACTTGAAGAAAAGCTTGGGACAGAAAGGCACTGTCCACGTGATGCCTAGAGAGCAGCAGCCCAAAGGGAGGCTAGGCTGAAGCACTGGCCCGGGGACACCCGAGTGTGCCCAGCGCAGCAGCACGGTCTGCTGTGGGTAGGGCCCCTCCCTACTGCCCTGTGCCAAGATGCACCACTGACTAAGTCAGGTACATTGAAGGGGTGGAAAGGGTAGTACGACAGCCCTGGTCCCTTGGCAACCAGTACGTGGGAACTGGTCCCCACAGGCTCTCCTCCTTCAGTGCCAGCCCACCTCTGGGCCACACCAAATGCAGGGCCAGACTTGAACACAGCCTCCCAGGGTGGCGATGAGCTAGTCATCCCACAGGTAGTCTAAGACTGCACCATGGCCTAGACCTCCTGGCTCAGTTCCTGGTGCCTTTTGGTACCCCCTGTAATCTCGTCATTATGTGCTTGAGGCAGCAGCTGCACAATTGGTGCTCTCTCCACCCAAGAGCCAGGACCCTAAGTGCTGTGTGCGAGTGGGAGGCCCCCTCCTCAAGACTGCAGCCCCGCAGGCAACACATACTCGCCTGGCATAGGAGGAGATGGAGGCAGGGGAGGTTATCAGGGCTTCACAAATAGGTACAGTTCGGGGATCTCTGCTCCGTCTGAGAGATCTTTAATAAAAGTACACAACCAAAACCACACAAAACCAGTCTTCTGGTCTCAAGATCTGGGTTAGTACTGTAAGCTGGCCCAAGGTCAGACGTTCACACACTCTCCTTCACCTTCAGCCTGGGCTCTTTCAGGCTACTATGGAGTAACAGCCTGGCTCCTGACCCTCCCACTCCTTGGGTCCCAAACGTCCTGACAAGCTGGAGAACAAACCCCGCTAGCAGGCACGTCCTGGTGCCTGCTCTGGGCACACTGACACCAGCTCGGTCAACCCAGAGCCTGCATCCTTCTGAAGCACAGGTAAGCCTCAGAACACCCACAAAGGCTGGCAGCTACGCCACAGGCTCCAGGTCACTGGGGGCAGACAGGCCCTTCTGCTGATGGGCGTGGCAGAATGCCTGGCATTCTGGGTACCTGCTGTGGATGCAGCCTCAAGTTGGGGCAAACTACCAGCCAGACCAAGTAGTAGGAACCTTGGTGTCCCCGTGTACTCCAATGGATCCCCGGCACTTCTAGGCACACCTATCTGGCTGAGAGGACTGAGACCTTCCCACTCACAGCACTGCACATTCTTCTATTTCTACATGGGAAAAAGAGCCATTTACAACCACTATGCACGTAAAAGCCTACTCTTTCTATCCAGAAGTGGCACAGGTCATACAGTACAGACGACGAAGGCCCGTGGCATTGCCAGGGCCTCCAGGAAGACTGGTGCTGACATTAACGTTCTAGTCAAGTCATCAGTCCATCTCAGACTGCAGGCAGCTGCTGCCCTAGTTCCTGGACCTACGCTCTGGGTCAGCTGTACGTTTCTGCCCACGTAATCGTGCTGGCTCACTCATCCCCGCACTTCCTGGGTGCCCACCAGCCCCTTCTGACAACCAGACAGGCATGGATGGACTCTGTTACTCCCGCAAGGGGCCTCGATCGATACTTTCCCTACTGTCTTGTGAATGCCCTGCCAGGAAGAATAGAGATTATAAACACAAACAGCACAACTCACTAGGACGCTATGGAAAAGACCAAAAGAAGATGCCAGGAAAACCAACCTGACTTGAAAAAACACAATCTTGGGAAATCCAATGAAGAAAAACAGCCCAAGCAAGTAACATCTGTAATAACTCATCCTTTTTCCTGCCAGAACAGAAAATGGCATGGTGCAATTACTCAAGAAAAATGGGCTGAAAAATGGACCCAACCACTCTAGGAAGCAGAACAGAAAACATAAATGGCACGTTAGTTACTTGGATCAATTTTCCCATTGAAAACAGCCAAAAGCAAAGATAAAATACATATATTTTTAAAATCAAAGAGGTGACAAAATAATATGGAATTAGCAAGTCAAAACAGAATTAGCACAGAAGAGTGTCTTACTCCTGAAAGGCTCACAAAAGACAGAAATCAAAGCCTGGGCCTAAGTGAGGATAACCCGCAGGAGGCCTGGGCGTGTGTGTGGTGATGGGTTACCATAGCAAAGGCCACCCTGTGCTGGTGGGGCCTTAAAGCAAGTCTCAACAAATTCTAAAGAGCTCATCTCAAACAGAATGTGCTTTCTGATCATAATGCAATAATGAAAGCCATCAGTAACAAAAAGATAAGAAAATCCCCAAAGGTTTGGTTGGAAGTTAAGAAATATATTTCTGAATAACCCATGAGTCAAAGAAGACATCAAAGGAATTTGATAAATTTTAAAAACTGAATGTAAAACACTACATACCAAAGCTTGTAGGATGCAGCTAAAGGAAATATAATCTTAAATGCAATTATTAGAAAAGAAATGATGACAATTAGTAAGTTAGAAAAAGAAGAGCAAAACAAACTCAAAGGAGGAAGGAAATAATCAATGAAATAGAAAACAAACTTACAAGAGAAAGGGTCCACAAAGCTAAAAGTTGGTTCTTTGAAAGATCTAATAAAGTTGATAAATCTCTGGCGATACTAATCTAAAAAGATAGAAAACACAAATAACCAATATGAGAGATGAAAAAGGAAACATCTCAGAAGATATTATGAACAAATTATGTCAATAAATGCAAAAATTTTAGATGAAATCAACAAATTCCTAAAAACTATGACTTATCAAAACTGATTAAAATGCTAGGCCCAGATACCTTCATGGCAGAGTTCTACCAAATATTCAAGGAAGGAATAATTCCAATCCTAGAAATCTTCTGGAGCACAGAAAAAGAGGGTACACTCCCCAAACCCTCTTTAGAAGGCCACCAATACCCGGATACCCAAACCCTTCAAGGAACGTGTGCAAAAGTTACAGGCCACCCTCACTCATGAACAGAGATGCAAAAATCATATGTAAAATACTGAATCTAGCAATATGTAGAAAAAGCTAATACTTCACAACCACAATAAGTTTAGCTGGTTTAATGCTGGAAAACAATGTAATTCTCCACTTCAACATATTAAAGAGAAAAATACTCAGTAGATGCATTTGTTAAAATTCAACAATGATTCATATAAAGACTTGTAGCCAAACAAGGAACAGAGAGAAATTTCTCTGATCTGAAAAAGGGCATAAACAACAACAAAAAACCACAGCAAAGATCTTATTTAATGGTGAATTCTTGAAAGGCTTCTCTCAGCTTTAGAACCAGACGAGAACATCCATCACCACTTCTATTTACTATGGCAAGAAAGGTCTAGCCAGTGCACTAAGGCTGGAAACAAAAAAGGAAATGGAAAAGAACCAAAATTGTCATCTGCTGACATGCTATGACTGTGTACATAGATCCCAAAGATTTACAGATTGAGAGTTGCTAGATTAAAAACAACAACAACAACGGATAAAATAAAGCATTCTCTTTTATCAGGCTAATAATGGGGAAAAAATAAAATGAAATTCTAAAATACCAGCTTTAATAGCATCTTAAAATGTCATGCATCTAGAAATATATCTAACAAAAATTTACAAAACCTCTACAGGAAAAACTACACTAAGAGGTACTGAAGACCCCCATCTCAAACCACACCCAAAAACTCAGGTGGATCTAAACGTGAAAGGCAAAACTGTAAAACTTTTTAGAATGCAGGAAAATATTTTTACAATATGGAATAGGGAAAGATTTCGTCAAAGAAGTGATAAATTCAACTATAGTAAAATTTAAAACTTCAGTATGAAAGAAACCAAAAAGAACGAGACCGAAGACAAACCCCAGAGTAGAAGATACAAAACTAAAATTAACAGCAGACTCATATTTAGGAACTTATAAACAATTACTAGAAATTGGGAAGAAAAACACTGCCATCCAAATGGAAACATGAGTAAGAAAAGATTCAAACAGGCACTTCACAAAAGAGGTGACCCACCAAGAAACACAAAAAGGCGTTTGCTTTCACTAGTCATCAGGAAAACACAAATGGAAGCCACGACAGGATACTACTAGACAGACAACCATGAGACTGGTGGGGATGGTGTGGAACAAAAAGGACCCCAGGCACTGGTGGGAATGTAAACTACAACCCCCTTTGGAAATCACTCTGGCATTATCTAGAAAAATCAAAGGTGGCTGTTTTTTGCATAAAGGTTAATTTTGGGAGAAAACTATCAAAGCAGAGATGAATAAAGTCTCATGGCATCTTACAGCCTCTTGTTTTTCCTTATTCTTTGGGGGCTGTGGATTCCTTTGAGAGTTGAGAAAATGCACACATTTTCACATCCTGAAGCCCGTCTGTGGTTCCTAGTATCCAGAAACGTCTTCTCTTAAAGAAAGAGCTGATCTCAGGGTTAAAACAGTGCACTAACCTGTTTCAATATTCTGCTGGAATTGGTAAGATTACACCCATCTGGAATGGATATGTGCACCCGTTTCACATTCTGCCACTACCGTGAACACCTAGTTCCTCTACTCAACTTTGTTCCGAGTTAATTCTATTGGTTTCCCGAGTAGATTTACAGAGAGTAAGAACTTCAATCTCAGGGGTAGTCTTCATTGTCAATCAATAAACTGGCATTTGGATTTAATAAAATAAACAACAAAAAAGACAGGAGAGAATGACTAAAACAGGAAGTGCAATCAAGTCCCAAACCCCAAGGCCAGGTAAATCCTTGGTCCAAATGGCCCAGGAGAGCCTGGAAGAGAACTCAGTACTCCTGCCCCAAGCCGTGGTGTCCTAGCACCTGCCAGCTGCTTCTGGCAGGCCCAGAAGCACAGCACCTCCAATGCCTGCATTCCTCCCCCCTGTTCTCCAAATTGCAGACCCAACAAGGGTTAACCCCACGTTAGTTGGGAGTAGAGGTGCCAGAGAATGGTGCCCAAGTCCAGGGGAAAAGAAAAAAGGTAGGAAGGCTAGAAGAAGCCCACGTAGTGAGAGCAATCTGTTCATCCAAACAAAAGAAAGGCACAAAGGGGGCACACCCAACAGAAGCCAGGCATGTTCTCAGCAGTGCGCCACAACCATGCCAAGAGGCCTCCTGGGCAGAATCCTGGCTATTGCTCAGGGCCTGGCAGAGACAGCTGGCACTGCAGGTGGCCACAGAGTGCTGGACACAGTAAACACTTGTCACCACTTTCAAGTGTTAATCAGCAACTGGGTTGCAGGCTCAGGTCAAGATACCAGATGAAGCTAGCTTTCCAGACTCGCAGTGAAGCTGTATGTGTATCAGGAACAAGCAGGAACCATGTACAGCTAAACCCAAGCTCGCTTCACTGATCTCACAGAGTTCTAACCAATCTCTAGGGAAACCACTGGTTCCTGTTTGGCAGCTAATGTCCCCTTTATCATCCGCCCATGATCTCATCAGATGCTAGGGGCAATCTCACAGCTCAGCAAGGGCAGCTGCCTTCCCTTTGGGATCTGGGGGCAGGGATAGGGCAGCCAAGTGGTTTCAACCAGAGACCAGACACTAAATCTGTCAACTGTAACCCTCCTTTCTTCTTATTCTGAGTCTAGAAGCTTTGCAGTGAACGGGCTGTGCCTGTGCCAACAGCCTGGCAGCAGCCAATGAGGACAGCGCTGAGACCACAAGGGGAAGGCCTGGCTACCAGCAACCCCCCACGCCATGTTCCTCCCTCAGCAGCACCTGCTGCCACTCCCCAACACTGCCAAATGTGCCATGTGTCCTCTGCCCTCCTCTCCACAATCTGCAATCCTGGCATACCAAGGAGCTAAAGTGGTGTCCTCAAGAGAGGCAAACCTGCCCCCCAGAATCCAGCTGGTAGGCTGACCAGATGCCCAGGCCACACAGGTGTGCACCCTGCCCCGTGGAAGTCTGCACACAGGTCCACGCCCAGGGGAAAGGGAAAGGGAGCCTCCTAGGCCTCGTTCTCCCTGGAGTCCTGACATGCCCAAAGCAGGTGGCAACATGGGCTGCTCTGTGTTCACCGGGATCACATTAACCGGCGGTTTCTTTGGAACTCGAGAGATTTCCCACTGGCAGGCTGAGCAAATATTTATTTTCCGACCAACAGCGAGGACAGAGACACTCATTTACTGGGTACCAGCCAGGGTGCCAGGCACTCAAATGCAGGCCAGGCTCTCATTCCATCCTCACAATAACCAACCCCCATGGATGACTCCATCCCTGTTTTACAGGAAGCAAACAAGGTGGGGTAATGTGCCCAAGGTCACACAGCTGGTGTAAAACTGCAGAATCAAGAACTGAAGAGAAGTGAGGGGTCTTTGTGTCCAACTATGGAAAGGGCAGGACCAACAGACCTACTGTGCACAGGCAGCAGAGCAACCAGATGTTTTCCTGAAACATTTCTCTTGGTGGGCCTCAGTCACTTTGTTCACAAGAAGCTCTCTGGCACGAGCTGTTCGAGGCCTTGGACCCTGATGTGGGCCGGAGACCCACAGCTGTGGAACAGTTACCTCTCAGGATCTTACACTTACCACGACAGAGTCGTTGTGAGTTAGGTCGACAACCACAGGCTCTAAAGATTCACAGGTAAGATCCACAATTTCATCTCCAGCTTCAAAACAAAACATTTAAATAAGCATTAGCAGAAAAGTAAAGGTGCATCAATCTAAGTTCTAGTAATATGATTACAAAAGTGGTACAGGCTCCTACAAAACCAGCTGCCCTGGAAAGCATGAAGCAAAAGCACCAGGGCTAATCTCCCTTTTCAGGAGTGACAGTCAAAAACGTTTTTGCAGAGCTGTGCTGAGCAAGTGTGTAAGGCTCCTACAAACATACTACTGGCTGTGCGGTGTGTGCACACCTCCTTCCCTCTTCCGTCACATGCCCACACGGCTAGGCCTCTGCCTTACCTGTTCCTTCCCAGGGAAGAGGGAGGGACTACCTGACTGGAGTGAGCAGGAGGCACCAGGCTGGCTGGGCACAGGGCTCCGCCCTCTGGAGTGGGTGGCTGCTGCTTGACCCACAGACTTCAAGTCCTGCTAGGCTCAGCAACTCCCTTGGGTCTGGAGTGGACATTTTCATCTCTCTCTGTTTCTCAAGTGCTCATCAACGTGGCTCAAGAGGGGCATTAGCTATCTGTTGAGCCCTAGAGCCCCGGCCACGAGAATGGGCTGAGCCCCTGCTCTGCTACTGTCTTCCAAGCTCTAGGGGATATTGTATATGTCTACAGGACACCAGGACAGAGCTGGGCAGGACACGGGCCAAAATGAACTGCAGTTACACCTGGCAAGTGGGAATGGGCGGAGAACTACCTTCAAGTAGAACTAGAAAGAAATTAAGAGTTATTTCTTATTTCTACAATTACTAACATTAAAACATAAGAAGGCTTATTGTGATTCATGCAATGGAAGAAATTACAAAATTATGTGGACCCAGTGGCCACTGGACACTTTGGGGGCAGGGAGAGGGAAGGGCAGTTGTAATACAGGGGCTTTTTCAGGACTTGGGAATTGTCCTGAGTGACATTGCAATGACAGATATAGGCCATTTTATATCATCGTATAATATGCAGAACTGTGTGGGAGAGAGTATGGTCTACAGTCTGAACTATGGTCCATGTTTAGTGGCAAAGCCCCAGGATGTGTATATCTATTGCAGGTGATGTGCCACACTGATGACGGATGTTTATGTGGGAGGTTGTGGGAGGTGTGGGAGGTGGGGCATATGGATACCCCTAAAATTTTTGTGTAACATTTATGTAATCTATGTATCTTTTTAAAAAAAAATTAATTAAAAAATAAAATAAAATAAAAGTCATCTAAAAGTTACAAACTGTCTTTTATACAAAAAAAACAAAAACAAAAAAAAAAAAACAACAACATAGGAAGGGAAGATTTTTAGAAGTAATATTTGTCTAATATGTTTGGGGAAAGTGACATGCAATTTAACATTTTCTAACTTGTTTTATTTCCTTGCCTTAAAAAGTTTCACAGGAATAAAAAACATAATATTGCATAGATATCCAATGTAGTTATACAAATGGCCTCTTTCTTTTTAATGGTTGCCTGGTCCCCCCCAGACTCCCTGTAAGGATGGCAGAATTCACCAGGGCCTCAGCTTTGAGCATGGAGGAGAGTGGGGTCCTAGTCCATAGGCAAAGGAAAGTGGCCTTTCAGGAATTAGTTGGTAGAAGTGAAAGTCAGAGACCAGAGACAACAGAGAGAACTTCATGACTCTGGGGGACCCAAGAAATCCAACTCACACCAAGCTGTATCTTTATAAACGTCAAGTGTTCAGACATCAGAGCAATTAAAAACAGTCTTCTTATCTCTACAGACCGGATTCATTTGAGGTGGGCACGTCTGGCTTCTGTCTATACCAAGCTCCCCGACACAGGCAGCTAGCTCTGTTGACAAGCGTGCCTCCTTGGGCGATTTTTGTCTTAATGAAAACTGTTTAAGAGGAAAGTGCAGTACTTCACGTGGTAAACAATCAGAAACACAATTTCTCAGAGAAAAGGTGGGCTCAGGACAGTCTGACTTTGCCTCCTGCAGGCCACCAGTGGGCTGAATGGCTCCCCCAGCTGAGTGACCATTTCCAACCTCCAGGGGGAACTTAGGGGGCTAAGTACAGCTCTTACCAATTCAACTTGGTTAAGCTGTAGGAGAAAAAAATGCTTGGCAATGGAGACCATGGGGATAGAGGTGGGAGGCTTGCAGTTTTGAAGGTCTTAAAAAAGACACTCTTGTGCATCAGTGCTATCTGCCAAGCATGGGTCTAAGGGTTTTATGGCACTGACTCATTTCTTCCTTCTAATAACTCTATGCAGTAGGTACTGGCATTATTCTCTATTTCAGATGAGGAAACTCTTAGTTAAGTAACATGTACAAGGTCCTCCAGCTTGTAAATGGCAGTGTCAGGCACTGATGGTCCCCGAGCCTATGCAGCCCACCATGCCACGCAGCCTCCCCACTCCAAAAGCCCCAAGGCCTTGAGTCCCACTGGCACTCTTACCGCTTTCCACCAGCTCTATAGGTTCTGCTTCCAAGGCCATCTCGGGTGTGGAGGCTGCTTCCCGAGTTCGCTTCTGGGCTTGTCTAGAATGTATTGTTCCACCACGGCGTTTTCTCTGTAGGTATTGAGGGGGAAAGAAACAAACATTCACATGAGCTCCTGACTGATACGATTTTAGCAAGGAGTCTAAGCAAAAGGAAAAAAGGCCAACACAGCAATGCTTCAATTCATTAAGAAGACTATATATAAGCAGACCTGAGGTTGGGGCCTTTCAAAACTTGAGACTCTAGAACACTGAATGTTTACAGAGAAAAAATCACCCAAAACACACAATGAATTAAAATTCCAGAAAGACATTCAGAGTATCAAAATTATATGGTAGGGGAAGGATGTGGCTCAAATGGTTGGGTGTCCATATGCCATATGGAAGGACTGGGTTCCATCCCCAGGACCTCCTGGTAAAAAAAAAACACACACACACATATATATAAAAAGTATATGGTAACAACCAGCAAGAGGGCAGCAGAGTAAAGAGCTCTGAGAACCAGCTCCTGCTACAGGGTAGTTGGTGATCACCCACAACTATCTAGAGCA
>PVKH010036034.1:0-12669 GCA_004027955.1 Chaetophractus vellerosus
TTCGCGGGTGACTTGCCCTGCCCATGGCGGCTCCGCCCTGTCCGTGGCGGCTTTTGCCTTGCCCACGGCGGCTTTGCCCCACCCACAGCAGCTTGCCTTTCTCAAGGCCGTCTGCCCACTCGGAGAGGTCCCCGGGAACTGAACCTGGGGCCTCGCATGTGGTGTACCAGCGCCCTATCCACTGGGCTATACAGCCGGCCCCCATTATAATTTCATTAAAATTCTCTTCCATTGGTTCTGCTTCAGTTGGGATCTCCTGATTCTGTTCTGTGGCCATACTTCTTCAGAGCACCCTAACAGAGTGTTTGTATTCCCTGCCTACTCATGGTTGTGGTTTCCTCAATACCTGGCAGCAGCCTGCCTTACACATCTCTTGAGCAGCAGCAAATCAAATGGTGAAAGGTACGATGGCTTTAGTTCTCATGGGCCCATGAGACCTGTTACTCACTGCTGAGGTCCTATTAAGAATTGTTCTGCTCCCAGACCTTTTCAATTACAAGCAGCAGTTCTTTCCCGACTACAGAGATTGTAAAACAATCTCTTCATTCCATGGGAGAGGACTCTCCAGCGTTTTTCTGGGGTGAGCAGGTTTGTTGCAGCAAGCAGCAAGTGAAGTCCCTTTTAGAAGGGAGACACAGCCAGGTCTGTAGATGGTGCATCTATTTAAAGAATGAATTCCATCTTTATCTGCTGACTTGAGATTTGTCTTATGATTTTTGTTTTTGGGTGAAAAAAATCATAGAACTATGTATTCAATATGATTCATTCTCATAATAAAAACAAACATCTCTATATTTGAGTATATAAGTTGACATATGCTGTTATAAGCATCGAGAAAGGTATAGAAGCTTCATAACTTGGTAGGGATGGGGGAAACAGTAATAACTTTTTCTCTATGTTCCCCTATTTTGTTTTCTTATGCTAGAGATTGTATTACTTTCAAATTTTTAAAAGTCAGTTAATTAAAAAATTATAAAGGTTGGTGGGTAGCATGATAGGTATTAGGGAGTGGGATAATGGGATTGGTCAGAGGTTATGTTCTAAGAATGAAATATTAGAATTTGATACTCGGAGGAGGAGTTTTGGCCAAGGAGAAAGTGAAGAGAAGCCTGCTAGAGGTGGTGATGGAGGCCATTGGAGTCCAGGCTGTTGAGTAACTAAGAAGTCTTGGATGTTGAGGTTTTCTAGGGTGTAACAGGAATGGGGTGGGACAGAAGAACTAGCTTCCTGGTTAAATGGGAGCAAATGACTGGGAGTTCAGTATATTTGACAGTCATTAGGAAAGCACTTTTCAAACTCTATTAATGATTTCTGATTCCAAAGTCTTCAACATGACCCTCAAGGCCCTATATATTGGGACCTGCCTGCCTCACCCTCTCTCATACCACTCTCCTCCTTATCCACTACACCCAGTTGCACTTGGTTTCCTTTAATGCTGAACTCTATCTTTCTGGCTTTTCCTCATCTTAGAATGATCTCCCCCCCACCCCCAAATCCTACTCATTCTCTCTTATAGTTCCTATTCTTTTCCTTCATAATTGTCAGTTACTTACTTGTGTGATTATGTGTTTCATGTCTGTCTCATTAAATCTTGTACTCTATGAGGATATACCATTTTATATCGTATATCTAACACAGTGCTTGGCATGTAGCAGGCACTAAATGTACATTTGTTGGATAGATGGATGGATGGATGGTGATATTGCTATTTGTTCTGAGCTTCAAAGTGCAGGGAGAAGGTTTCTTTAAAAAAGGTAGGGAAATTATACAGAGGGCTGCTTACTTCAGATAATTTAAGAGAAATTTATTTTCTTGTCTAGGAATTAATAAAATTCCCATGTGTTGTCTTATTTTCTTTTGATTCTACTGAATTGGGAAAGGCCCTTAAATTCGAAGTATAACTTAGTGTTTTTGTCTTATTTAACACTACAACTAATTGTGGTACTTTCAGATAATGCTTCCACAAAAGAATAAATAATAAAAGTAATTAAATATTTTTTTCTTAAAATTTAATATTTGCTTAAAATTGTAAAGTTTAGGCTAATTTTAAAAAATAACCCAAGTATCTTTCTTGTTTTCATCTTACTTTGGCATAGTCTGGAGTAGTGAGTTGGGGGTAGAGACAGCTATTAGGAGTCCGCTATATCTAGTTTGCTATTATTAGATGAAGTTAATACTGACACCAATTAGTTTACTGTCAAATTATAAAAATTAAGCCTGTGATTAACTAACATACATTATTTGGTTTGAAATATTTTAATACACTGCTGACAGCTTTTTGCAGGCTTAAAGTTTATTTTTTGCAACTTTCTTATGAAGTAAATATCTTTTCCTAGAAATAAAAACAAAACAACCAGGAGCTCTTTTTTGTTTTTTAAAGAACTAAATAGAAGGGGCATCTAAGCCCAAAGTGGTAAGGCATATGTATAAAAAAATGTTTAAATAATGATTTCATTATAATAATTATTAATAAGGAAAACTTGAATGCCACCTGAATGTAATGGTATCTGAAACATATTTTTGTCTATTTTTAAAAGATTTGCATTTACTTCTACAGACACAATAACCTTAAAGATTCCTAAATTCGCATTTCCAGTTCTGAAATCTAACATTCTTTTTACCACTTTGAATTCATTTTGTTTGAAGAGTTACATTTTAGCATTTCTGATAGTATTCATGTGGCAGTTGAGGCATATTAGGAAATAAGAATTTTAATTTCAAATGAGCTGACTCATGTTAAAACACCAAGTTCAATACTTGATAGTATAGTAGATACTCAAAGGTTTCTATCTTTTCTTTTTCTGCTCTATATTTAAAGAGCCCTTGCAAATTAATAAAATATGAATATTCAACAAGAAAATGGCCAAAGGATAACAGGCACCTCACAAGAGAAGAATTACCAATGGCCAATAAATATGTTTACAAAATATTCCAATTTACTAGTGAAGAAATGAAAATGAAAGCTAATCCTTTTTTCCCCTACTGTAATTTTAAAGAGATAATTCCTGGTGTTGAAAAATGGGGTAAATTGAGAATTCTCATACACTACCAATGGAGCTTAGTGTTCCATTATCTGGGTACACCATAAATATTATACATAATATATTGCCTTTATTGTTGGATAGTTGGGTTGCTTATATGTTTTCTCTGTTAAAAGCAATTCTACAGTGCATATCCTCATGCACAAATCCTGTCTATATCTAATTATTCCTTTAGAATAACTGCCTAGATGTAAATTATTGTATCAATGGTATGAAAAATTTTAAGGCTCCTGCAACACATGGTCATGCCATTTCCTACAGTAATTTGCAACTTAGGCATTTATCCTAAAGTGATACATAGATGCTGGCAGGGACCGCTTCTGTTATGCCACTCCATTACTTAGCCAATGCCTAGCATCTAGTAAGAAAAATTAAATCTTATTCATTATTCAGATGAGTTTCAGTTTGGTCAAGTCCATAATCTCTCAATTTTAGTTTTAACTGTAAAGTGAGAATGTGAGCATACTTTGAAAACTATAAAGAGTTATAAAATTCTAAATATTAATACTTTATAATTTTAGATGTCTTGTATTTTTATTTCTCATTAAAACTTAGTAATGGCAGTTCAAGGAATATCTGAAGGTGTTTTTCTTCTTCGACATGTCTATTTATTTGGTTATCTATTTGTATTAGAATTCTCCTGTGTTATTAAAACTCAATAATAAGGTGAAGTCTGGAGATGAGTTTTTTTGGATATATATATTGCAAATATTTTCTGTCCTTCTGTGGGCTGCCTTTTCACTTTCTTAATTGTGACTTTTGATGATTAGAAGTTCTTAATTTTAGTATAGTCCAAATTATCCATTGTTTTTACACCTCAGTGGAAACAACTTTCTGAATAGTAAAGGTATATAAAAATCTCCTGTTAGGATTATGTATTTTTCTACTTCTCACTTTAATTCTGTTGTTTTTTCCTATGTATATTTTGATTTATTGCATGCATACAGTTTAAAATTGTGATGTTTTCCTGTGAATTGACACCCTTTATCATTATTAAATGTCTTTATTTATCCCTAATAATGCTTCTGGCCTAAAAGTCTATTAAGTTAGTCATACCACCTTTCATTTGTTTAATGCTTGCATATTGTATCTTTTTCCATCCTTTCTATGAATTTATATTTTAGGTATATCCTTCATAAGCCACAGGGTTTTTTTGTTTGTTTGTTTGTTTTGCTTATTTCTTTGCTAGTTTTTTGTTTGACGAGCCTTATCTTTCAGTTAGAATATTTAGCCTATTTACATTTAATGTAATTTCCAATATAGTTGGGTTTATATCTATCTTCTTACCAGTTTTTTACCCTGCTGTTTTCTTGTTTTATTTTCCATTTTCTCATCTTTGATTCCTCTTCTGATTAATCAAATATTTAAATTCCTTCTATAAAAAGGCTGGAGACTCTCCAGATAATCTTTCATTAGAGAAGGTTTACCTTTCACCAGAGAGAGTCTACCCTTTTTCTGTTAAACACATAGAGTGAGGAGGGGCTAATCCACTTAATCCAATCAGCTGATTTGAGCTAGGTTATTGCTTTGATAAGATTCAGTCTGCCCTCGGGTCAGCCCTGTTCCAATGTGATGTCCCTTTTGCGCTTTGATCTGAGAGCATGATAGGTCTTTTCTTACTCAGCACTGATAGAATACAGGTAAGTATGCTCTGTTCTTCACAGATTTCCAGGTTAAGATTTGTTTGTTTTCAGGTGAAGGTTTTAATGTCACTTGCCTCCCATAAGTTTCAGAGTTCAGGAAATGTCTTGATAACATGTTCTATGTTTGAGACCCATTTTTTCCCTCCATTTCATATTCAATCACCAAAAGTCCTGCTCCTTTCTCTGACTCACTGCCGTAGCCTTTTGCCAGGGGCCCAGCCTGGATTCTTAGTTTCTCACCATGTATAGAATTGGCAACAAGGGAAACACAGCTGCAGATCATCAGTGTGAATTCCCCACTCTTCCAGAGTTTTTGAACTCTTGCCTCCTGTTTTTTTCAAGGGTTCCTCCCCTTGGTAGTTCTTTGTCTTTCAGTACTGATTAAGTTTGCATGAAATTCTGTTTTGCTTTCCAGAGGTTTTCTGCTTTGCTCTTTAGTCCTCCATCCTGTATAGCTTCAGAATTCGACAAATATCTTAGAGGATAAACCAGCCATGTGTTGAGTCTTCTCCATCTCCAGTTTTGTCTCCCCAGCCATATAAGATTCCAAAGGCTCTGCCAGTATATTTGAGCCCTATTTGTGGCTCTCTCCTCAGGCTGAACCCAGATTCTCAGCCTCTGCCCTCTCTAGGAGAATGTAGCTGAAAACACTCAGCTCACCTCTGGAATTCAGTTTCTTTAGTCTTTTTTTTGCTTCCATAATTCTCTAAAGCCTTAAAAAATGATTTTTTGCATTTTATCTAGCTTTCTTGTTACTATGGAGTGACCATTCTGATTTGCTTGGAACACAGCTTTCTGAGGATGTGGGACTTTCAGTGCTAAAACTTCACAGTCTCGGGTAAATCAGGACACTAAATCTACTAAAAGTCTGCAGGAGTGCTGGACTTGCCAAGAACTTCTTCATTCTACCCAGAAGTTGTTTAATTACAATAAAATAAATATCCACAACAGTAAAGAGTATCTCCTACTGCAACATACTCTTAGGCAATGGGAAGGAATGACAATTCTTAATCCCTTTCAATTAATATATAGTTAAAGGAAATTGTTGGTTCTAACAAGGATGATTAATGAAACAAAAAGATATTTTGTAGTTCTATCCATATCTCATATTGAAATTGTCATGGAGGATTGTGTCTAAAATAGAGCAAATGAAGGCAGAATTGCAGAATTTCTGATTTTAAATTTTATTTTAAAAATAAATTAGAAATTGTAACTTTTTCCCTTCCTATACCATCATTTTGAGTATCAGTGAGAAATTAAGGAGGCTTTTGTAATTCATCCATGTGGATCTTTATGTACGAGATGCTGAATACATAAAGTTGACTAAGACCTATTTCTTTCCCTTCAACAGTCTTCCTAACCTTTTTAAAACAATGAAGCATATATAGAATAATATGTTTTCTATCAAACTATAGTGCAAAAGGGGAGGTACTTATAGCTAGAAGTTTCTGGCCCAGGGCTCTAGCCAAAATAGGTCTTGGCCAGACCACTCCTCTTTGAGAGTTTGGAAGATCAATATCTCTCCCTGTTAGTAATCCATCTATGGCACTGGTTTGGAACCTTTGCCTTAAAAAATCCACTACAAAAAAAAAAAAAAAAAAAGGATTTTTAAAAAACCCATTACTATCACTTCCTCTTATGTTCTAGTCTTTCTCTTGCAAAAGACCCTGTACCCCAGGAAAGATTGCTACCAACTCCAGATGCCTTTAGATCTGAGATGATATGTAAGTGGACCAAATTTACTATACCTTTCCTCAAGTTTCGTCTAAATTTAAAAAAGGAAATGACTGAAGCAAAATGATATATAATAATCATTTCATGAAATATGTAACAGTTGAATTTATACTTACTTAATAAAAATTTTAAATTCCAAGTCTGGATAACTTTCTTAGTTCTTTACACCTGATAAATGCAGATGCTAGAAAATCTCTTGGTTTATATTAAAAAAAGTAAACTTATGTCTAGTTCAAAAACAAATGTTTTATTTAAGCTAATTTATAAAATCCTAAACAACAGTAAATCGGAGGTTTACTGTGACACTTAGCTGAGGGATGGTGTGGAAGATTATATAGTCAATGCATTATCCTTTTAGGGTATGATAGACATGTAGAGAGAACAATGGCTATGATTACAGCATTAATTCCTGCTAGATTATTGGACAATGTAATCACTGTAAATACTCAGACTAGGGTAATTGGAATGGCCAGGACAAGACTCCCTAGGCTGGTTTACAGTCATCAGGTTGCTGCTGGTGCTGGGAGCCTGACACCTGCTAGTGGACTGCTGTATCTACGTCAGCAGTGTGCATTAGCCACGCAGAACAGCGCTTGATGCAGCTAGGCCACAGGAAATGAAAAATGCTGGGAACCCCACAATAAAACTTCATGGGGCTTGGATTAAGACAACAACAATTGTCTAATCCTTAAAAGTTCATAAATGAATTAACAAACCCAAATTGTTAAAGGCAAAAGGGTCTGGTTATAATTTTCTCCAGCTGCTAGTTGATTGATCCAACTGAAGTGCTTCTGAAACCACACCTTTGAGTGTATGGTTTTGGGATTCCCAAGTAAAGAGAGACATTTTTACTAAAATAAACAGTCAAGTTACCTGTAATATGTTACTGATGAATAGATTTGTAGGAGAGTAAGGAACCAAGCATATTGTAAAATGGGAAAACACATTTAACGTTTAATGACTGTTAAGAGAATTGAGAGAGAATATAAAATAGTGTCTGAACCTTTGTTCTTTTTAAGTATTTGTATGTATCAATTTAAATTCTATAGATTTCTTCAAATTACTTACATGTATTTTTTGGTAAAATCATTTCTAATTAGGTTTGGATTTTTTTTGTTGCACAAGAATTGTTAGCTTCTAAGTTGTGATTAATAGTAAAGAGGAATAATAATCATATTTATCTTATATTTTGGTCACACTAGTTAATTCTTTTAGTTTGCTGATTGATTCTCCTGCCTTTTTGGCAGTATAAGATTGTAATCAGTAATAACAATTGCTAACATTATATTTTTATTAAGTATTAACCATCCTTCAGATGTCTTTTTATAAATGATTTGTTCATATCAGTGTCCAAACAAAATCCACACATTGCATTTGGTTGATATGTCCCTTGAAATGTATAAAAGCCCTCCTTCCCCATTTTTTTCATGACATTTATTTATGACATATACTGGCTCGTTTGTCCTATAGAATTTCCCACAGCCTATCCATGATTGGTTATATCCTCAGGGCATTATAAAACATGTTTTTCCATCTCTTGTATTCCTGTAAACCAGTAGTTAGGTCCAAAATCTTGATCAAATTCAGGCTTAAATTTTTTTGGCAAGAATATTTCATAGATGGTGTTATATGCATTCTATTGCAATGTCTGGCCATCTCTCTTTTATTAATGTTAAAATGGATCATTGGATTCAGGAGATGTCAGACTCATTGATTTATTAAAAGAATTTACTTCAGCTTTTTACCTAATACTTTTAAACAGTCATGGTGATCATTGCCAAGGTCATTATTTTATTAGGGATCTTAAAATGGTGGTCTTCTAATTCTATTATTATTCTGCATGCATTCATTGCTATTTTTCTATAAAGAAGAACTTTATAGAAAGTCCTTCATCAGCTGTTTAGTTGTCCTGGCATATAAGCTGTAAAGAAAAGGCAGATGTTTTAGTTTGCCAAAGAGCTGCTGATGCAAAGTACCAGAAATCTGTTGGCTTTTATAATAGGGATTTATTTGCAGTAAAGGCTTACTTCCAAGGCCATGAAATGTCCAAATCGAGGCTTCTATTTTCCTACAGTCCTCTCTTTCACATGGCAGAATCAAATATGGCGGCTCCTTTTTCATGTGTCTGTCTCTCTGTGCCTCCCTTTATACAGGCCCAGTAAGAGGGCAGAGACTCAACATGAATCAAGCCCCACTGACATAATCCAGTCAAATGGATTTCACACCCATAGGAATAAATTAGTTTAAAACATAATTTTCTGCTTTTTGGGATTCACAAAATTCAAACTGTCACAGCAGGCTATAAATACTTGATCCAATATTTAAAATAATGAGTGAGTGCCTAGCAGCCTCCAAATGTGAAAAATAAGTATTTTTATTTGCTCTTATAGATTCATGGAATGTACATATCCCCATTGTGATAATTTATCTTTCTTTTTTAAAAATGAAAGCCTCTAATATTTTCACTTTATTTCTGAAAACAACTTCAGCTACTACCCTTAAGAACAAGTGAATATATGCGCAGGAGTGTTTGTGTTTGTGTGTGTTGTGTATGCTCTTATGCATAGGTTGCATTTTTTGAATGCTTTTGGTTTGTAGTTGGTTTTTTTGTTTTTTTTTGGGGGGGGTATTAGGGTTCTCTCGGGAAACAGAATCAACAGGAGATATCTGTCAATAATATAAGATTTTATAAAGGTCTCTCATGCAACCGTGGGGATGCACAAGTCCAGGTTCTGCAGGCAGGCTGCAAGCCAGAGGCTCCGATGAAAGGTCCTTGATGAGTTTCTGGGAGAAGTTGGCTGTCCAAAGACGAGCTGGGAAATTCTTTCTGAATGTTGAAATCACGTCCCCTTTTAAGGCAGTCAACTGATTGGATAAAAGCGTCATCCACTCTTGATGAAATCTCCCTGATTGATGCAGATGTGATCAGCCATCCACACAGTAAACTCACTGGTGATCAAAGTCCATAAACACTCTTGTATTACAATTATCCCAGTGCTTGCTGGACCTAACACCTGGACACAATTACCTGGCCGAGTTGACATATTAGCCTAACCATCACAGGTGGGGTTCATAGTTTTCTTATTCTGTATTTTTCTTACTTCATAGATAGGTTTTTAAGGTATCTCTTGCTTTCATTGTTATACTGAAAATGTGGTCTTCATAATTTCTCCTATTCAGAATTAAATATCTTTCTCTACTCCATTTTTAATTTCGTAAATCATCGCTATTTTGTCTTTTTGCCTGTCATAGATTAATACTGACTTACATCAAAGTGTCCCACTGCATGTGTTTTTCTGCTTATTCTTCCTTCTACATCCAATATTTTTATTCTACAAAATTTGATGCTATTATTTGGTTATTATCTAGCCCTGTAGAAGAGATTCTGAGGCCATTTAATTTTTTTTAAGATTTATTTTATTTATTTATTTCTCCCCACCCCCTTGTTATTTGCACTTGCTGTGTCTGTTTATCTTCCTTGTTTCTTTAGGAGGTGCCAGGAACTGAACTCAGGACCTCTGATGTAAGAGGGAGGTGCCTAATTGTTGAGCCACCTCTGCTCCCTGCTTTACTGTATCAGTCATGTTTTTCTTCTTGTATCTCTTGTTGCATCATCTTGTTATATCAACTTGTGCTGCCTGCTGTCATGCCAGCTCGCTGTCTTCTTTAGCAGGCACCGGGAACTGAACCAGGGACCTCGCATGTGGTAGGCAGGAGCCCAATGGCTTGAGCCACATCCGCTTCCCCCATTTAATTTTTAATCCTTTGTGATAACCACAAAGTTGATAGCTTATGTCTTTACGACAGATTATACAATTTAAAATAGGCTTCATTTATTATTTTATATTTTGGGCCTTGAATTATATTTTGATGATATAAATATTGATGATAAAAACATTGCATATTTTTTCTTCATATTTGCCTGATAAATTGTGCTTATCTCATTGTTTTTATCCTTCCTTGTTATTTTGTTTCAATGTCTGTTCATGGAGATAAGGACCTTGCTACTTTTCCTAGTCCTTGATAATTTAGTCTGCGATTATAAATTCCATCATTTATTGTTTTTATAGTGGTGCAATATAAATATCAGTTAAAAGTGAAAATTGGTGTTAAAAATCATTTAAAAATCATTCATCTTTAGCTGATTTCATGTTTAAAGCTGGATCTTTCTAGGATCTACACCTGTCCTTAGTTCTTATTTTTGGTTAGCCTTTACTTTTTCTTGGATAAGTTTTAAACATTTTATTCAGGAATTTTCCCTTTTTGCTACAAATTTAGAGTATTCATATCCACTTGCCTTTTTCACAACTGGAAACCTGTGTGGAAACATGAGTGGCAGTAAAATTTGAGCGGCAACTATTTTCCTCCAAAACTTGATAGATGTTGCTTCTTATCTCCGGACAGTAGCTTGTAGAAGAGATATCTGAGGTCATCCTATTCTTGTTCTTTTGTAGGTAATCTTACTGCTTGTGCTGGGTTTCTGTGGACCCTTTTGTACCCTGGAGACTCCCTTAAATCCGTTATCATCTCTGGATCAATGTCATCAGGTCATCTGGCAGCTGATGCCCAGTCCTGCTTTCTAGTAGAAATCCAGATATTTCTCTATGTATTCCTTTGCTTCTTAACATAGAAATATTAGAAGGAGCAAATGTAGTGTCTGACACCATATTTTCTGTAATTCCTTCTAATCAGGGGCATAATATGGTCAAATTTTGATTGACAAAGGTCATTCTGGTGACCATGTTGGGGAAGATAAGAGTGAGTAAGGGGGAGAAGGAACACTGGAGACTGGGAGACCCAGTAGGAGACTGTCATAGTCTAAGTAAATAAAAATGAAGGCAGTAGGGGTAGGAATGGGGAACAGAGGAAATAGTCATGAAATACTATGAAGTAAATTCCATGTGACTTTTTGCTGACTAGTTGTTGTGGAGAGGGATATGCACATTGCTGATCTGATTGGTGCCATCATTTGAAACACAGGAAGAAAAAGTGGGTTGACAGAAAGATATCGATTTAGGTTTGAACTCTTTTACATTTTTTCTATAGGAAAAATGATTTAATGATATTTTTGTCGATCTTAATGTGTAGATTTGTCAAATAAATTATTTTCAGTATTTGTATGTGTTTGCTGGGGCTGTGGTAGTTTTTTAAAAATCAGATTTTTTTTTCCCAATTTGTTCTTTGTCTTTGCTTTCTTGCTTATGCTTTGAATTATTTTACGTTCACTGCCTGTATTATTTACATATCCATCCTTCCTCTATTCATCATATATTTTTTGTATATGAGTTTTTTATTTGGGACAGATTCACAACACCATTAACCTTTATGGTTCCAAATAAGCTCCTAGTTAATATCTAAAGATCATAGTAAAACCTTGAAATTGGGTGAGGGTCTAAATTACTCATAAAAAAGAAATGATTCCAGAGAAACCCTAAATCACTTAAGGAGTTATAGAAGGTATTAGTCAAGTCTGAAATTGATGTCACAAATTGCTTTCATTGACAAATTAGGCACTACCTGTACCCTGCAAAGAGGGGTCCACACCTCCCCTGGGATCCCTGAGGCTGATAAGGAAAGAATGTTAATGAGACCTCAGCATTACCGGAGAGAGGAGGAAGCCCGTCTTTCCTTCGGTTATGGAGTCAGTGGGGAGGAATCTGAGGTTTCTTGATTTTTAGGGTAGTTTTAAAACAAAACAGCAACCGAAAACTCTCTCACAAAATGATATGTAATCTTCGAAAAGTTTCCCTGCTTGGTCTTAAGATGATAATCCTAGATCTAGGTTGGATGTTACTGTTTCGAAGCTTTTTTTGTCACGTCACACGTAAAGCAGCTACGTTTCAAGTTTCAGTAAAGGCAATTCTTTTTTTCATGACTTAGTTTTCACTTTTCTTCAGTGATTTTCAATCTTACAAGGTTTCAACTTCATTTTATCAATAATTATGAAACTAATAAATATTTATTTTTTTAAAAATCCAGATACAGAATAATATGAAGGGAGAAGTATTATTTCTATGCCTCTCACTCCAAATTCCACTCCCCAGAGTAACTACCATTAATGGTGGTCTAATCATAATGCTCAACCTTTAAATGAAAGTCTAATTCTTCAACCTTAAATAACTTAGCCCAGGAGAGAAACAGTATCTAGTTCTTCTACAAAACAAAATTAAGTTTCAGTACTTTAAAATTGCACTTACTCACAAAAATAGAGATCTTTTTTTTTTTTTATTACATATCCCCCCCCCCTTTCT
>PVKH010036035.1:0-11649 GCA_004027955.1 Chaetophractus vellerosus
TCTTGGCGTCCTTCTCCAACACCCGAGGGTTTTCACCAGGGCCTCGTTGGCCCGGATGTGAATTTGGATCCCTGCCGGCGCAGCTTCACCCGCCGCCCCTTGCAGCTCTGACTGCTCCTTCTCCAAGTTCGCCCTAGCCAACCCCTGGTCCGACATGTCCAGCATCACAGCCTCTTGGGCCAGTAACTACACTGGAAAGTCGGCATTCACCGCGAGGGAGCCGCTGCTGACGAGACCCTGGGAGCCGTGCAGTCCTCCACATGGACAACAAGCAGCCCTGACCGCAGGACCTTCAGTGAGGGTAAGTGGCGACCAGGATGCCCAAGGCCCTGTCTGCGTGGGCAGGTCCACCTGCCGGACGTTGGCGTCATTGAAAACCACCTGCGTGGGCGCGGCCAAGGCGAAGAACATCTGTTTTGGACAGGCAGAGGGAGTCCAGGCGGCGGCGGCCTCCTAAGCTACCGCCCAGCACATGAGGCGACCTAGACTGGGCGGCGGAGCAGCGCGGCGGGTAGCATAGTGGCGGCGGATACCGTTAGTTTTATTTCTGTAAGATTTAAATCATACCTAACAAATCATATTTTGTCACAACTGGAGTGGAAGCAGAGGAATTAACTATGTTCTGAAACATGGACACATAGAAAGAAGAGAATAAGGACTTAGAACAGATATTCATTTAACAAATTTCAGAAAAATCCCTATATAAAAGCTAAATAATCATTAAGTTTACTTCTAATTCCTGTAGAATTTTATTACAATTCGCTGGTATAAAGTTTGTCCTTGAGTCCTTGAATCTCCCCCAAAACATTACCAATCCTTTGCTAGGGGGTAAGTAGATAAAGTGCAACATTTTACATTATATTGTAGAACAATTTTTAGAAAAGCTTAGAAGAGCTGTGGAAGAACACAAGGGCAACAAGTAGCAGCCAGCATTCTCAGACTTCCTCACTGCCGAAAGCATAAGCAATTTTAGTCTAGAAAAATCAGTCAATTTTATAGAATTAAGCTTTTAGATTGAAAAGCACAGCCTTTAACAGGCACAGAGAAAAATAGTCCCTAAAAATCTTACTAAATAGTTTTTAGAAAAACATGCCGTTATTAAATGCAGTTGTTACTTGGACTCTAGAAAAGCAGGTGATACTCCTGTGCCTCAGCTACTGCCTAGGGTCTTTAGAGCACTAAAATATTAAGAATAGTACAAATTAACACAAGCATGCTCTATAAAAAGTAAATATTTGTAAGGTCAACATATAGTGGGCGTATGTTATGAGCAAGAGGCATTTTGCTGTTGTTGACAACTGAGACAATAGGTCATAAGTTAATGCAGAATTTACAGTCAAAATGTAGTTACCTATAAGAAAAGGAGAATATTGTTACTGCTATATGTTCTATTTCATCCTTTTAAAAATGTCTCACTTCATTACTTCATATTTCCAAGAATTCTATTACAATTTTCTCTTCTAATTAGTATAATTGTTCATTGGTCCTGTGCCTTTTATAGCAAAATGTGACTTTGGTGTGAGAGATGACCCTGTGACAGAGTTTTACAAATCCATTAATTCAGCAGAGGATTTTGCACTTTCTGCCATAATTTGCACTTTCTGCCATAAATTGAATTCCTGCCTTTCCTAGTTTCTAGCTGGACTGTTGCAGTGATGTTTCTAATGTGTGGGAGCAATAAATGTAAAATGTTAATGTGGGCAAGAATTTGAAAATAAACATTTGAGGACAAGTATAAAATGCTCTGGAGATCTCAGCATTAGCATTGGAGTTGCTCTGAGGATCAAATGAATGAACTCTAACCACATTCCACCCATTTTTTAAAATGTGTATTCCAGATTTAAAAATCATTGTATTTGGCAAGAAATGAAATCATCTTCATTTTATATAATCCCTTAAAATCCTCAGTTCAGTTATATTCCAAGATAAATGCACTTATCTCTTGATTTTATCTGATTAAGACATCACCCAAATAGCAATAAGGAAATTTTTTAAAAAGTTAGGTCCATCAGAAATGAAGACAATGGGAAGGTTCATTTGAATTGATGTTTATACAATTTAGAAGATAACTAATGAAAAACAGAAGATAATGAATGGGAGAGGAAGACTTAGGTGATAAGATTTATGGAAGCAGAAGGAAGGAGTTTTGACATTATAAAATTCAGAAATATGGATCCTATGGGAGAGGGAAAGAACATATCAAATTGAGACCTGATACCTTGATTAAGATTTTGCTTAGAGAAATATGAGTTATATTTGCTTCATCATGTTTTAACACAAAAACACCTAATAGGCAGCCATGTGAGGGTTAAAATATCTGAGAGTGAGTCTTCATTGAAATAGAAACTGAAAAATGTTCAGGGGAAAGCATGCACAGCTTTTGTGGATTGAGGACTGAGCAGAATGGGTCCTACAAGGTGACATTGAGAAGCCACCCACAAATAATGAAGTACTTGCCAGCTACACACGCAGCATTTTTTAAAAAAGGATTACCACAAAAATAGCTCCTGGGTACAGACAGTATAAATAACTTTCAGTTACTTTGAAGAGACCTCTCAGGATTACACAGCATTGGAAGAAATCAAGATTTTGAATAAGAGAAACATTTTTAAAAACTCTGAATTTAATTAGAAAATTAATTTAAAAAGGGATATTTTATAACCTCTAGTTAATACACTAAAAGAGATAAAGGATGATTGTGAATCTGTATTTTTCCATGGGAAAAATAAGTATAATACTAAAAAAGATAAGGAAAATTATATAAGATGTACATATTTTCAAGCCTTAAAATCACTGAAAATGTTTGAAGTGATTTGAGGAATATTTTCATAATTTAGAAATAAAATTAAAATTGAAAATATGCAGGAATATATGTTTTCCTAATGCTGAGAGAGAAATAAATTTGGTGATTAAAACTTTTAAAAACTTAGTAAAAATTCATCAGGAAATAACATAAGATTTAAAGTCAGTGCTATAACTTAATATTTTCTTCATTCTGCAGTGACGTCTCAGTTCTATTTGCTCTATTACTCCATCAAGTTACTGTATGAAAGTGAAATCAACAAAAGCAATTTAAACCTGTTTCTCTAAGCCCATACACTCAATAGTCTCTTCTAATTTGGCAACATCCAGTACTTTGAAATCCTCTCAAAGGCATAAATAAGCATTGATCCAAAAAAGTATTGATACAAAAGACATAGTCTTCTTCATATGATGTCATTCTTGTTTTTTTACTCAAAATAATCCCAACCATTTTCCAAAACGATTTAACAATGTGGGAATTATTTTTAAGAAGGTTACATGAATTATTCACTTATAGTATTGAATATAAATGACTGAGGAAAAGAGATATTACTACCGCATGTGTGCATAATGCAAAATATACAAACAACAAAACAGTAGACATTTATTTACAAGAAGAAATTCAAATTTAAGAACACGTCAAGTATAAATTAAACTTTTCCCAGATTTCGATTTTAAGAATTTTTTAATCCAAAATCCTTGCAATTGAACTCAAAGCATCTATTGAATGTTCTGTCTAGAGCAGGGCCATTCTCCCTGTACTACAGATTATAGATGATGGGGACACTATGAGGTAGAACATGGCTGTGGGGAGATTTTTAAGACATGGATTATTTGCAATCAGAGCAAAAACAGCAATCGAAACAGACGTTACAAACAAAATGAAAATTGCCCCCTGAGGGTTATGGCTGGTTAAAATTTTGTTCTATACTTCCACAAAATGCATACAAAGTACCAGTAAAATATATTAATATATGATATAAACTTAAAGCTGGAATATATTAACTCCATACAAACATATGTGGTTTGGGAACTGTAACTGAAATTTAAAGACCTATGAGGGATAAATTGCATATAAAGAAGGACATTGGAGAGTGTAGCTATGGATCAGTTACAATGACAATAACAGAAGATTGCCAGTCAGTGCCCCCAGATAAAGCACTAATAACAGTAGCTCTCTCAAACCTTGGACCCACCGAGAATTTGAGGTATCCATGTGGAGGATTTCCGTGAAGATGGTGAGGTTTTCTAGGTCTTATGATATCCTGTAGTCAAATGAAAGGAAATGATAAGGTGCTCCTAACAACCAGTGTGAGACAATGCACATCACTAACAAATAAAATGCCACTGTTGGTATCAATATATGGCTTCAAACAAGAATTTCTATAGAAGAAATGCACAAAAGTGAATATTCTGATGTTAATGAATGTACATATTTCTCTTTTCATTTTCTTTCCTAACTCTGATGATATATATTACTTTCAATAATCATAGAATCAGAGAATTTAAGCACATGAATGAATTTTAAATGAAATATAGACACAATAATCTTTCAGTTATTGAATCACACTTATACTGTTTCTCTAAATATTTTTTCAAACTCTGCCTGGACATGCCCAGTGATTGTTTCCTAATTTTCTTCAGTATCAAATAGCTGTCACAGGCATGCTTGGTAAGTGATTCTCATTATAAGCATATTTGTTTGAACAATCTAAATACTGCTGATTCGCCTTTGGACCATGGAACCAGAATGATTTCTGATTTCTTCCTTTGATGGCCAGCAGACTTAGGATCTGTTTCTGTAAAAAATTTAGAAATGGCTCTGAGGGTCTTCTCAGAATCCAACAGAAACCAGACAGATTAAGCCTCCCCAGGCCTCCATTTCAGTTGTTCTGTAAAATATTAATGTGGGCCTTTTCTTTCCTCTTTTGTCCTATAGTCTGTGAAATGTGTCAATTGATTCAGAATCAAATAGATTCCCATTTTCTTTGCCTTCTGTAACCAAAGTTCCCATTCTGTCATTCTGCTTCACCTCCATTGCACACATTAATTAAGGAAAGCATCTCACCTTTCTCCTCCAGACATCATCCTACTCTCTGCTCTGCATGTATTCCAGTATTTAAAGAGCTAACATCTTCCAGATATCTTAACTGTGATCTATTTTAGATTTTGCTAAAATCTCTTTATTCAAAATAACTATTCTAATTACAATTATTTTACTTGAGCTTCTCTTGAAGTATTCCAAGTTATAAAGAAATCTTTGATTCTTACTTATTTCAATTCTAAAACAATTTCACTTGGGGGGGTATTTCAGTACCATTTATTTTCATAATTTGGCAACTATGAATTAAAGGTGTTATAACTATAAAATATTAGAGTTTTAAATGTCAATATATAAATATTAATGTATTTATATATAAATAATTTATTATAAAATGTTAACATTTTCTGTGAAAAAAATAATGAAATGTTCATTTCCTTGCATTAGTTATATTCTAATGAATTCTAGTGCCATTGTACAATATTTCATGGAAATGGATTTCTAGAATAATCTTATCAAATATGCATGTTTTTTCTCCTATCCTTGTTTTTATGGAGAAAATACTTTAAGCAGAGTGCTTTCTTAAATATCATAACAATAGCCAGTGATAAGGTATAGACCTAAATGAAGGCTATTGGACCATACCAGACTTCCTAATAATTTTTTTAATTGATATTGATCCTTAGAAATCTCCCATTCTCCATCTCTTCATATTTCATTTTTCTCCTCCACCTGTACAAATTCTCAACAACCCCTATGCTAAAGTTTCATCCTACCATTCACACAATATCATGATTATTAAATAAATGGGGTTAGTCAAAAGTGAGATTCAGGATTTATGTCTGCCTCTTATTACCTCAGTGATATTTAGAAGGTATTTCTTTCACAATTTAAACATGGAAAACATAATAAGATTCCAATTCTAATAATGTATTAAATTATGGGTAGACCATAAATGGTTCTTAATATCCTGCAAACCTTAGAAATTGTTCTTAGTAAAAACTACACTGGATATCCCATTTCTTTTGCTCTTTTAATGCCTACTTTTCTCTTTGAGGTTTAGTTTTCATGAAAGTTATTTGAAACTTGCTTATGATTGTAATTTTCTCAACTTTCCTTTACAATCGAACTCATAACATTTCATTCACAGTACTCAGGTTAATTAAATTTTGATGAAATTTTGTATATTATATTTTAGATCTTTTGATTCATATTTCCTCATGCCCATTTTTAAAACTAATTGCTATAATGCAGGAATCAAAAATATTCAGTCTTTATTAGGATTATATTAGGAGTATATATTTAGATTATGGGAAAATTAACTAAGTAAGCTACGATCTGGAGACACCCAGCAATATCAGTAATTTCTTAAATTAGTTTTTATTAAAGAATCACATGAATTAATACACACACACATATATTTGAGAAATGAGGTAACAAATTTATCTTCTGCAACATGAATCTTTCTTTTGCACCATTTAGAGACTTCAGAAAATCCAGTTTATTGAGTCACATTATTCTAAATCATGTGAACGCTTTTGGATCTGTAGTTTATAAATATGGTTAATCTTTAAGAAGTATGTGTATCAGTTATGCTACTTACACATCCTAGAGAAATAGTGATTTATCCTCCAGAGGCAAGTTTTCTTTTCAAATATTTATTGGTTAGGTTTCTATGGCTACACTCTGGAAATTATTTAAATGCAATAGTGTTTCTTAGCAGTAAACTGGATAAAGATAGTTTTTGTTAAAGAAAAAAATCAGAAGTATTCAAAAATGTTTCCTAATTCCCTAGAGTTTCAGTGTATTTTCAATTTTATACCTCCCTATAAATATAATTTATGTAATGCATAATTTATTCATAAAATTATATAAGCCTTAATAAAATATATTTCTAAACATTTAAATTAGAATTATGTTATGAAGGAAAATATTATACTATTTAAAATCAACAACAACATAAATATAAAAACAAATGACCAGTACCTAATAAAATATAAAACAATGGATTACATTTTAGGATGTGTTTTGAAAGGATCGGAAGTAGAAGGAAAAAGAATTCATGCACAGAAGTTGCTCTCATTCATCACAAGAATTTAGAAAATTTCCTGGCACATAGAAAATGAACTATAATATTTTGCATCCTTCAGAAGGCTTGATAATAACCTTCAGAAGCCGTTTATAGGAGGGTAATCAATTTGTTATGAAAATTCATAGTAATATCTACCAATCTGGAGATAATCAGAATACTGGGGACACTAAGATGATCTGAGGAAAGTCTAAGAAATAATGGCTGAGAAATACAAAATCACTATGAACCCCTACAATCTGTCAACCCAATCCTGGAAAATAGGCATGGAAAGTTTGTTGCATAGAGAAAATAAGTAAAATCTGTAGAAGCAAATACCCCTTGATTCAGCAAAGGAAATTTTTTACTTCGAAGTGTCAGGAATGCTCAGCTATGGTTTCAATTACTCCAGATATTTATCTACCATCATCACCACTCATGGTCTCATTTTCTGTATGTGTATTTGGGACAAATACCAAAAATCAGGTTGATGAAGGGTGCAAACTGCCCCTGATATAACAGGGATAAGACATAATGAATCAAAATTTATAGAACTGGGCAGATTTGCCATATTGGGATGAATATGAGGAAAAATAATTAACAGGCATTTAATAATGCCATAGTATTTTCATTTTCATGTAAACATAGATCTCAGAAGAGGATAGTAGTAGACACAATATACACCAAACATATTATCTCAGGTTCCTGAATATTTATATCAGAAATGAATAGAATATATATAAATCATCATTTCCCTCTTATTTGTTTTCTGTGACACTTAATCTAAAAAATTATCAAAGACTCTACAGATATTATAATTAAAAGGCTTATATCTATTCAAAACTACCTTTTATGAATTAAAATTGATATATTTATGGTTTTTTAATATGTTAAAAATGAATCCATGAGAAGAAAAACATTGTTTTTCAGTTGTGAAAAATCTAATTATCCTGGCATATTAAGAGACAGCTGAATCTTCATATTTATTTCTTGATTTATCCTGTTGTAACCTCTCTTTTTGATGAATATGAAGATAAAATGTCCTCACACAGACATGTTAGTGGAATATGGAAGGCATATTTGGTTAGCACTTGCAGATGAACACTAATATTCTTCAATGCTAATATTATACACAAATATTCAACAAATGTTAATTTCTTATAGCATATTTGCAAATTGCAGTTGGAATATATAGTCATGAAATTTCATAATATGTTGAATTTAAATCAGTTGAACTATTTAGGTACTTTGTTGTTGTTGCTGTTGTTGTTTTTACTTATTTGGAAAATATTGGTTCAAAGATTGATGCTGATCTTCCAAATATGACATATTGCAATATACAAGAGGAAAGTAAATCACTTTTAGTAACATCACTAGTATTTCTATCAGTAAAGTCCTTATGTATTAGCAAGCTATCAAGTTCAAGGGCAGTACACATATTTTCTTAAAATCTTCTTTTCACTCAAATTCAAAATTTAAAATAAGCAATTAATTTTGTTAATTGTTTCCTTTCATTCATTTTCACTGGGTATAGACTCTATCAGTAAATCCTTATTTCATTCCTGTTATTAGTCTTTGGTTTGCTATGTTTTATTTCTGATATATGTAGGTAGGATCAAATCAAGTTGGTATTTTCAATGATACCTTTTTAACCTTTTTACTTTACTCACTTTTTCTTTTATTACAATATTCTTCATATTAATTTTTAAAAATTTCTTCCTTCTACTTATTGGAGGTTCACTTAACTCTACTTTTCCTCCTTTTAGGAATTAAAAAGGTAAGTCATTGTATTTAGACATTTCTCTTTTTCTAGTGAAAGGACTTACAATGTTAAACTTCTCTCAATGCCCGGCACTACTTTCTATGCTTTCTATTTTCACTGTCTCTCAATTTAAAATATTTTAAAATACTTCCTTGTGATGTCTTTTTGATTCATAGATTGTGTATGCTGTTTATTTTCCAAAATTTAGTTTGTTGTTGAAATAAAATTTAATCAATTTTGATGAGAACATACTTTTTAAATTAATACTTTTAAATTTATGAAGTCTTTTAAAAGGGTTTGTTATGTCCTGTGCCCTGGCATATCCTCCATGGAAAGGGTAACTAAAACCACAATGATATTCTGCTACACAACTCTATCACTTACAATTTAACAAATCTGGCAACAAAAAATGATAGTGATGACTTTACACACCTAACCTATAATGCATTTTATTTATATCATTTTTTAAAATGCTACAACATTTGACAAGGATTTGTGTACATAAAATTCCACAAATGGTATGAACCAGTGGGTTCAATCTTGATTTATACCCAAGAGTGCATAACTGAAAGAAACTTGTTCAAGAATACACATAGCAGCTCTAATAATGCTAACTAATAGGTGTTAATGGTGCAGGTGTGCAACAAAAGGAAATGTTTAAACAAATATGAAATATTTTATAATATACAATATTACTTAAATCTTAAAAACAAAGTCCACTGATACAATAAAAATGTGGATAAATATCAATAATGATAATTTGAGGTTGAAAGAGAGGCTTAAACTAAAGAGATGGCATTGCATGATATGAATTATAATAAAGCTTTAGAGCAGTGTTTTACTTTGCCAAAGGGCAGCCAAAGCAAAGTACCAGAAATAGGTTGGCTTTTATGAGAGGGATTTCCTTGGGGTAAAAGCTTACAGTCCCCAGGCCATGAGAAGTCCATATCAGGGCACCATAAGAGGACCTTTCTCACCAAATACAGCTACCATATGGCAAAGCAAGTTGGCTGCTGATCTCAGCAGAGCTCTCTGCCTTTCTGCAGCTGTAGGCAAACCTGGCACAGTGCTTGTCTCTTACCAGGATTCTTTTCTCTCTCTTTCATTCTCTCTTTCTCTTTCTCCCTCTGGGCCTCTGCTCTTTGAGTTTCTCAGGGGCTTTTCCCTTTGCATCTCAGCTGTGGGCAAACCTCTCTTATGTGACGGGATCAAATATGGTGTCTTCCTTCAATTTCCTGTGTGTCTGCATCTGTCTGTCCATCTCTCTGCCACTGGGTTTATATCAGACCCAGCCAGGAGACAGAGAATCAACCTGATGGAGTCTAAACAATATTGTATTAAGTGTGACATGATCATGTGATTTTTTTTTCTGTCCATCTGTTAATATGATATATTACATTGATTATTTCTTTTTACTTGAACCATCTTTGTATATCTAGGATGAAACCCACATGATCATGATGTATAATTCATTTGATGTGTTACTGAGTGTGATTAGCAAGTAATTTGTTGAGGATTAGCATCTAGGTTAATTAGAGATTGGACAGTAATTTTCATGTGGTTTCTTTATGTGTCTTTGGTATTAGGGTGATATGGGCATCATAAAATGAGTTAAGCCTTGTTCCCTCGACTTCTATTTTGTGAAGAGTTTAAGCAAGATTGGTGTCGGTTGTTTCTGGAATAATTGGTAGATTTCACCTGTGAAGCCATCTGGTCATGGGTTTTTCTGAGTTGGGAGGTTTTTGATGACTATTTCAATCTCATTATTTGGGATTGATATGTTGAGTTCATCAATTTCTTCTTTTTTCAATGTAGGCTGCTTGTGTGTTTCTAGAAATTTGTCCATTTCTTCTCAGTTCTTGGCATACAACTTTTCATAGTACCCTATTATGATACCCTTTATTTCCTTAGGATCAGTGGTAAAAGCCCCTCTCCCATTTGTATGATATTTATTTGAATCTTCTATCTTTTTTCCTTTGTTAGTCTAGCTAAAGGTTTGTTAATTTTATCAATCTTCTGAAAGAACCAGCTTTTGGTTTTGATATTTTTTTCTAGCTTTTTTTTAATCTCAAGATCATTTAGTTCTCAACTCATCTTTGTTATTTCCTTCTCTCTGCTTGCTTTGGGATTCGGTTCTTTTTCTTTTTCTAGTTTCTCCAAGTGTGAAGTTATGTTATTGATTTTAGCTCTTTCTTCTTTTTTTTTAAATTTTTTAAAATTTTTTATATATCTATATATATTTTTAGGATACATTGATTACATGAATGTTACACAGAAGTTCCAGGAGTACCCATATGCCACCACCCACCCCTCCCACAACCCCCCACATACACATCCATAAGTGTGGAATAACGCCTCTAATAGTTACATGCATTTTGGGGCTTTGCCATCAGACATAGATCACAGTTCAGGCCATAGACAAACCTCTCATCTTTACAGTTCCTGAATGATACATGATCATACAAAATGGACTACATCCTTGATTGCAGCATCATCCATGGCAATTCCCAGGTACCCCCCACCCCCCCAAAAAAAAAGAAAAAATAAAAACGCTCATTACAATTGCTCTTCCCTCATCCTGCTCCCAAAGTGTCCAATGACCCTGGCTCCACATAATTTTGCACTTTCTTGCATTGTATACATCATAAGTCTATACCAGGACTCCAACATGTCCATTCTAGTCCATAGTTGTTCTCCCAATCCTGAGAAGTCTGGAATGGCCATGTCCCCTCCACAATGCAAGGAATTATCCTGACTGCACCTGCAGGCTCTCTGGATTCCCCTGCATAGCCGTCTTCCATCATCAACTCCCAACTAGGTGTCCTGGTTGAGTCCATTGAGTTGTAGCATAGGAGTTGCAGGTCCATTGAGTTCTGGATCCAGTTGGCTTATGGTCAGACTGTAGTCTCTGTTCTATGGAAGTACACCTAAAGCTCTGGCATCAAATATAGGTTTGAATAGAAGAGACATTTGGAC